>JAQQSZ010009722.1:0-12699 GCA_028646595.1 Phalanger gymnotis
TCTTGGGGCCCATGGAAGAAGAATAACAACTATCTAAGAAGGACAAGAAGGAAAGAAATGCATACATAGGGGAGCTTAGAGTCTGACTAGTTGCAATGGTGATGACAATCAGCATATTTCCCAGCAAGGTCAATAAGTAAATGAGTAAAAATAATACAAAAAATATTTTCTGCATTTCTGGATTCTGTGTGAGACCCAAAAGAATGAATTCAGTCATATTATTTGCACCATCCATCTCTACGTTTTTGGTGATGGTCACATAGGTGAAAGTTTGTTAATCTGGAAAAGAAAAACATAATTATGGTTAGATACACATTGAATTACATTACCAAGTAAGATGCAATCCAAATCACAGAATTTAATCAAATCAAGACGTCATTAATTAGACATTAAGTAAAAACTATACCTCAAAAAGACTCCCTTCTACACAATTACTAAGGTGGGTCATTCAGATTTTTTTATTTGTTTTGCTTAATGATCTTAGAAGAATGGGAATGTGTTTGCTCATGAAGCATCACCTTACAAACGCGGATTATATAGTCTCTTTGTCTGTCTCTCTTTGTTTCTAGAAGATAGGTATTTTTCTTCAAATGGAAAACATATATGAGCAAGGAAAATAGTTCCTCTCAGAATTCCATTGCTGGATAAGTGGGCTGTGGAGGAATATTACTTGTAGGTCAAAGCTCCAATTTCACCTCATTATGTACTTTTATTTTATAATTTAAATTATGTAAATTCCTTGACTTTCTGTCCAGGGAATAAATCATATCAACATTTGCCATTCTGATCTGCTAAATGAAGAAAATACTCATCAGGCAAATGAATTTTGAATTCAAAAATATACATTTTGAATGGGAAGGGCACTGTATAATCACTGAGCCTCATTCCTTCAATTTGGAAAAAAGGAAACTGAGAGTTCCAGAAACAGCATGACTCTTTAAAAGTCACACAAGTATTGATAAGAATTTAAAATTTGTAATCAAGTCATCTGACCCAAAATCCAGTACTGTTTCATTTCTATCTTTCATGGTTCATTTTAAAACCAAGTATATATCCATTTATTTTTCTTCCATTTTTACATCACTGAAATATCTTGCATTTACATACATTTCATTTTATATTTTATCTTTTTATCCTGTCTACCCAGTGAGCCATACATTGTAACAGAAAAAATCAAGTGAAAACAATAAAAAGAACTATCCAATATAGTGTGTCTGAGAATATAGAGTGTTCCTTACCCTATGAAAAGAAGTGAGTGAGAACAATGTTCTCATCTTTTCTTTGGAGACAAAAGTGGCTATAATTGTGCTGCATATATTTTTTTCTTTGTTATATTTCCCAGTTTTAAATTTATATATCCAATATCAAGGTCAATAAATTTTAAAGGAAGATATGGTATCTCCTCTCTCTCTCTCCCTCCTCTTTCTGTCTCTCCCTCTGTCTCCCTCTAATCTCTTGCTCTTGCACACAGAAACACACATAATCAAACATAAAAGAACAAATTCATCATAAAGGAGCTATGATGCAATGAATAAGGAAAAAAAAACCTTCAGAATCCAAGAGAATTTGATGTCTTTCTGTCCCCACGTAAGCATTAAAAAAATAAATTTATCTTCCCAAGTGAACTGATAATTAGGTACATTTTTTCAATCAATTTTTTTAAACCAGGGTTAAATGCAATCAGGTAACATCATTTTCAAATACTCCTAATCGTAATTTGCTGGAGTCTCAAACATATTTGAATTAATACTTCAAAGTGACTTTGATTTCATTATTTTTATTTATGTATTTCCTGATCTGGAAAGTTTGCAGTTTTTTCCCAGTTTGGTAGAAATATCTGTAAGTTATTTAAAATATTTCCTTACTTGGTGGCCATTAAAACCAACCTTTACTACTTAACATTGATTTGTTAAGCATCTCAAACCTTTATGATTTTAAATTATGCTAGACTACTTATATTTTTGTCAAAACATTCAAGAAGGCTGACTTTACCCCAATACCAATGCATGAAGAAGAGGAAGGCTGAGTAGAAGAAATGATGAATATAGATTTTTCATATAGAACAGGATAAGGATTGTAAACATACTTATAGATAGCAGCCATCAACAAACAATTAAAAATTATGCTCAATATTTTTAATCTACATATGTAGCCAAATGTTGGTTTTGGTAGAGGGTTAGAGGGGGGAAAATCTCAGAAACAGCCAGTTAGCTTGGAAATAATATACTGGTTGCCACTGGTAACAAGTGGCTTTATCCAAATGAAACAACCCTGAGAATTATTAATCTTTTGTTAATGCACAATAAAAATTACAACTTCAAATAAATATCAAAATCCATTCAATGGAGTAAAATTGGCTTTGAAGACAGGGGAAGATTCAAATGCAGATGTGGGAAAACCTATGTTAGTTACTCTGCTTGCTCCAAAGAACAACAAAAATACAGCATCATCACATTTAAATATAGTTTTAAGGTTTACAAGTACTTTAAGGATATTATTTCCATTAATTCTGTCAACAACCATGAGAGTTAGGTACTAAAATTATCTCTATTTTACAGATGAAAAACTGAGGAAAATTGTGATTAAGTTACTCTCTGTGGGCCACATAGCTAGTAAGCAACTGACTCTAGATTTAAATGCAGCTCTTCATGCCACATGCTCTATCCACTATAACAGTTAACATTCCGTAGGCTTACAGAAACATTCATTCGAATGCCGTCTATAACTTCAAAAAACATTTTAGCTTCAAGATAAAAGAAAACAATAATTTGATAAAAGATGAATCACCTTATGTCTGAAATTGCCTTGTTTTCCAGTCCCTCAAAATTACTCTGTCTTAAGGCTTGGCCTTCTCTGGGGCTGCATGTAATAAATCACTGATAAAATGGATAACTTAAAAAAAAATACCAAACTACAGGATACACATGATGTGATACCAGAGAATACAGGATGGGTTTTTGAAGGAGAAAGTCAGGGTAATTTGTACCTTGAATTTAACAGTGGGCCATTGTTTCCCGGATTTAAATCTCCTGAATACATCACTTCCAAATCCTTTTTTGAGAACATCAATGCTGAGGTTGGACACATTAAGTACTAGTGCTTTACTTCTCCTTTCTCTTCTTCCTCCTTCTGTGGGCAATATCAGAGTTAAGAAACAGAGAACCTTCTGATATTATTTATAGAGAGATACTTCATTTATGAATAATTCTTTTTATTTTGTGAAACCCCCCAGCATCTCTTTTATGTATTTCTCCTCTAAATGCAGAGATATATCATGTGCTCTTCTGGCACTACAAAGACTTGGTGATGCAATGACCACACAGGACCCCAGAGAATGCATAATTGCTCTTGTTAGGGATTTTGCCAAAGTTGTAGCAAAATTCATTCATTCGCTTGCAAACAGTGATATTCATAGACAAAGAACATGTCTTATGCTTTGCCCCTGAGCAAAAAGCTTCAGTGACACTCTTTACCCTTATGATAAAATATAAATGCTTTGTCATGTAAATCCTTTCACAATTTGGCTATCTCTTGGCTTTCCAGACTGATAGAACATTTGTACTCTTCACACCCTCAAACAAGAAATCCTTAAGACATCTAAAAGACACCATGTAAAAAAGTAAACTCATCTTTTTACCTAAACTCTTCTTTCTTCTGAAGTCTCATACTACTAATGAGGAGTAGGAATCATCCTTCCAGTCACTCAGATTCATAATGCATGTATCATAATTGATTCCCCATTCTCTCACTCCTCATGTCCAACTTCTTCTGATGGTTTGATGATCTTTCTTTTCATTTTTATTTTTATCTTTGGATGGGGGAAGGCAGGGCATTTGAGGTTAAGCGACTTGGCCAAGGTCACACAGCTAGTGTGTTAAGTGTCTGAGGCCAGTTTTGAAGTCAGTTCCTCCTGACTACAGGACCAGTGCTCTACTCACTGAGCCACCTAGCTGTGACTGCTGATCTTACTTTGATTGCATTATACATATATCTCTATCAGAGGCCCTCATCCCCTCATGCCTGGATTATTACCCTATATCATTGGCTGGCATCTTTGACACAAACCTCTCCCGACTTCAGTCCATCCTTTACTCACCTGTCAAATTAATGGTCCTAGAGTACAGGTCTGACGAAGTCACCCCTACCCTTTTTCAATAAATTTCAGTGGATTCCTATTACTTCTAGAATTTAATATAATATAATGTTTGGTGTTCAAAATTCTTCATATTCTGATTCTCTATCAACATTTTAAGATTCAAGTACCTGAAATATACACATACATATGTACACACAAATACCCTCCCCAATACACACATACATATTCTATGATCCAGTGACACTGACTTCTTGTTCCTCATATAAAACATTCCATTTTCCTACTTCAGGCATTTTCATTTGTTGGTCCTAATTCCTGGAATTATTTTTTTCTTCAGCTCTGTATCTTGACTTCATTCAAGTCTCAACTAAAATTCCTTCTCCTACAAGAAGTTTGTCCTGAACTCCTTTAATTTTAGTATCTTTTTTCATTGATTATTCCCCATCTGTCATATATATGCCTTGTTCATAAAGGTTGTTCACATGTTGCCTCTTTTATTAAAATGTGAGCTCCTTGAGACTGGGGAGAATATTTTGCATATTCTTATATCCCCAGAGTTAATACTGTTCATGGCAAAAATGTAGGTATCTCATGAATGTTTATTGACTGACTGATACTATACCCCATTCAAACTGGATAGTGGCTTTTTCTCAGGCACTAGATTCCCTCTCCTGCCTCCTTAACTTTGAACAGTCGGCCCACCACCGTTAATGTTGTTGTTATTGTTCATTAGTTTCAGTTGTGTCCAACTCTTCATGATACCATTTAGGATTTTCTTCACAAAGATATACAAGGGGTTTGCCATTTCCTTCACCAGCTCATTTTACACATAAAATAGCTGAATCAAACAGGGTTAAATGACTTGACCAGGATCACACCACAAGTAAGTTTCTGAGGACAGGTTCAAATTCACAAAAATGAGTTCCTGATTCCAGGCCTAACACTCTCTCTATTGTACCACCTAGCTGCCCACTATGATTAATACTTTTCCTCTTTGTCTCTGCCTTGAGGACTTCTTAGGTTGGTCCTTGCAAGACTAAGTGCTTTTTCCTACACAAAGCCTGTCAGGATAGCTCCAATTAGTTAATGTTCTCCTACCTACATATTAAACTAGCTGGCTAGCTATGGGCACACCCATAAACACACACATGTTCACATATAAGTACATATGTACACACGTATATGCGTAGATGTGCAGATATATATGAGTGTCTACATCTAATTTTATGCAAAGAAATATAAAATTTTTAAGGTCGAGGATAACCTATTTTTGTTTGGTTGGTTTCTTTTTGTGTCATTAAAACTCAGACCAAGATTCTTCTCTTAAAAGAACTTCTTATAAAATGTTCATAGAATTGAAATAAATTGAACCGAACTGAATTGAAATGTGTTCTTGAATTAAATCAATAGTTAGCACTTTATAATGACTTAAATGTCTTGGAGCTCCAGCAGGGCTGGTGTAGTTTTTGCTTTCAGATTGTGGGTTGAGTAGAGCTAATGTAATGCAGTGGTAGAGTTGGAGGTGTATTAATGATAAAATTGTATCTCAAATTAGGAGCTCATCTAAAAAACTCACTCAGATGGGCATTGGAGACTTAAAGATGAAATGTGGAAGAAAACATTTCACCATGGGAAAAGAAATATGAAAGGAGCAGGCCAAAGGATAAGATTAAGTGTTGAATCTAGATGAAAGGATAGACATCAGGGTGGGGATAAGGCAAAAAAAAAAACTATATCAGCAACCTATTATGAAATTGCTAACAAATGCAGTTGTGGAACTAAAGGGAAGAAAAGGAGAAGTTGCAAGTCTCCATAGAAAGCAGGGTTCTGATCCCCTTTCCTCTTATTTAATGAAGATTTATCACTTTGATATAAAACAAAGAATCTTCCAAGCCCATTCAGTATGCTCTCTTCTAGGAAATATTTGTCATGTCAAGTAGGCGTATACTCTCCACCCAGCAGAGAGTTTCTGCTATTTTCATCATCTTCCTGCTTGTCTCTGACTTTCAGTAGGCCTCACTCTCTTTGGTACAAGATTATATAGTTTCTCTCTCCTCTTGGAAAAGTGTTACCTGAAAGCTGTTTCACGAACCTTGTTTTGGGTGCAGGGGCCATAAAGCTTCTCCCTGATAAGGGAAGTTTGGAAGTCTTTCAGTCAGTCAGACTATGAGCCACAAGATCCAGGTAAGATGATGGTGAAACCAGAAAAAACAAGAAAGAAAACAATAGAGAAGGAGGAAGAAAGAAAAAAAAGAAAATGAGAAATGAGGGAAAGGAAAGGAAAGGAAGAGAAGGGAAATGATTCAGAAAATACATTAGGAAGTGAATATTAAATGAAAATCTTCCCATAATACATTCATTATTAAAAATACCATTATATCTAGATATTTTATACCACATACCTGTTATCCAAGTTTATAATATATGGACAAATATGTATGTATGCATATACATACACCATAGAGAGATAAATAGATACATAGAGATTTATAGATTCAAAATATCCTTTTCTCTACAATTATAGTTGTGTACCTATATTTATCAACTATACCTATATTCTCTCTCTCTCTCTGTCTCTCTCTCTCTGTCTGTCTCTCTCTCTCTCTCTCTCTCTCTCTCTCTCTCTCTCTCTCTCTCTCTCTCTCTTTTCATCTGGTTGTGCATCTATTTTCTATTTATCTACCTCTATGACACATATCATTTATCATTCTATGGGAAATAGTATTTAACATGAGACTTGAATGGAGCTATGAATTCCAAGAGATCAACCATAGGAGGTCTATTAATCTAGGCATTGGGGAAAGAATATGTTATAGCATGGAGATGGGAAATATATTGTCAACTAAAGAGAATCAGTTGCCAGACTGAAAAGTAGAGCATTTACTATCTTTGAGCTAAAAAATTCAACTGGATAGAATGGATGAATAAGGAATGAGTGAGAAATCATTTAATAAGCACTTTTTTGTATTTCAGAAACCACGATGAACACTAGAAGCAGAAATATAAAGAGTAATACAATCCTTGTCTCCAAAGAGCTTATGTTTTAATAGGAGAAGACAACATAATGGAGATAATTATGGAAAGACAGTGAAGTTTTGGGATGGGATCTTGCAAAGATTGTAAGTGGAGACACAGGGCAAATGATTGCATTGATATTGCCCACAAGGTTAATGTTATTGTGATTTCTGATCTCAGAGCTAGAAGGAAAAATTATCTAGGAATAAGTCAGAAAGGAAGATTACATATATGACAATGTAGCACGAATATAGCTTAATGAGAGTGTGATTTATGTGTGCTACACAGTAGCTACACAATTGTTAATATGGTAAAATCTGGGAGTTTCAGTAAACTATGAGGTGAGTAAGAAGGATCATGGGCAAGTAAAATAAGTGTATACAACCACAGAATCCACAAAGAGACTATTTTATAATATACACATTTACACACTCATACAATATGCATATATGTATGTATGTATGCACAATACATATATACTGGAATTGTACAATGGAAAAGCAGAGACCATTATCACCTATCACTTATAATTTATCAATTGATCAATCCTTCAATAGGGGTAGAGATAGAAATGATAAAAAGAGGGATCCTGAACCAGAACTTAAGGTTATTAGTAAGTTAGAGCCAGATTGAAGAAAGAGAAAAACAAGCTAAATATCTTCTGGTAAGTGGCATGGTGCTTTTAACTATCCTAAGGCTTTTTTTTCTGTCCAAGAAGACTATCTCTTTAACATTAATAATCATCATATAATTCTCCAAGTACAACATAACATGAAAAAAATCAAGAAAGCAGGTAGTCCAAATAAAAATGGGAAGGTGCATGGTGGGCAGAGCATGTTACAAATATGAATTTCATGGGATGAGTGAATAAATTGAAAATAAATGGAAAAGGAAATAAGACATTAGTAAATAGGAAAAAAGAGGTTGAACATACATGAAGCAAGGACAATAGATATAATAAGTATAATTACCAACTAACCCAAGGATAAGCTCAATGTATTGAAAGATGAGAGTGAAGTCTCCACTACGTTGAATGGATCATGTATGAATCATTTACAAAAGGATTTGGAAAATCATAACACAACATAGAGTTATGAGGGGAAGCATTTTTCTTTGAAGATAAGATAATTTGATAAAACAAAATGATGATTGTCATTATTATTTAATATTGACAATTTGAAAATAACATTTAACTTACCAAAGTTCAGATCACACATACATTTGATTATGTATATCATTTAATAAATTACAAACATATGTCTATGTCTATATCTATATATCACATTTCTCCAAAAGACATTCACTATTCGAAGCATAATATCTATCAAATGCAGATGTTGTATAACATTTTAGCACCTGATGTTAAGCTGTTCTGAAATAATATAGGTCAACATCATACATGAAGCTAGTTAAGAGGTATGTAGAACTTAGAGATGAAATATTCACTCTATTTACCTATCATCTATTATTTCTATATCTCCATCTGTTCTTTCCCAAAATAAATGCTAATCCTCCAGAAACAAATCATATGAATAACAAATCCTTATGATTTAATGTACACCTACTTGTGCAATATCATTCACAGTCTACCCTTTGGTTCAACAGAGCAATTTTACCATAAGCATAGACCCTATTCAAACCAAACAATTTTCTGAAAAAGCATGATGTGCATAAAGAAATTAATTCACATAAACTGTCCTGGGGGAAGGTGTTGGACAAGGACCATAGCACCATTGAGAAGAAACAAATTGATTCACTTCTATACTTATTCAGGAAACACTTTTTTGCCCTCAAGGAAAAAAAAAATCCAAGAAAGTAAATAGCTTTCTGTTATCTCTCTATATCACTACTTAATTGGTGTAATCACTGTCTTACCATTAATGAGTGGTATATAAATGTTAGCTAATATACTCATTAGCACTGCTTCTACCTATGCTCCTCCCCACTATCATCTAATCAAGGCCCAGGTCTATTTATATACTGTTGGAACAGGAGAGAAAAACACTAAGGGGCTGTGGCAGTGAGCGGGGACTGAGCTGTGGCCACTGCAGAACTGACAAGAAGATGTTTTGTTAAAATTCCTGTATAAACAAAATATAATTTCATAAGGAGATAATGGGTGGAGAAAAGAAAAGATACAGTGGATGTGAGGGCCCAGAAGCTATGTATGTGAAATTGATAATTTTCTGATGGTCTTAAATTTATTGTAAACAGGGAGCATGCTTTAATATCAGGAACAATAAAAGCCATCTTAAGTGGCCTGGGTCAGTTTGCTGAAAATGAAACCAATGAGGTTAATTTTAGAGAAATCGCATCACATGTGCTATCAAAAGTATGCATGTTTTTACCTACAAGGTTCACTACACTAACAGATCCACAGAGATTCCTGAATTCCAATTGCACCTGAAATTGCACTGGAATTGCTGATGGCTTCAAACTTCCTAGATTGTTAAATAAAATAAATTATAACAAACTATTAACTTTTTCAGTATTAAATATCTGTAGTTCAGTTATTAGCTTTGTTCATATAGTGCTGTGGGTGGGGGGTGGGGATGGTTAGGAATTGTAGAGTTCATTGCAAAGCAGATACTTTCAGTCTTTCTTTTGCATAGCAAAGTTGACATTTGTCCTGCAATTTAAATAAAATAAAGACAGTCTTGCTAAATGAGAAATAAACAAATATGCCAATTAGTAGATAGCTATGATTTATCCTTTAGATGTGATTTTAAATATTAGAACAATGATTATAATGAGTGCTGAAATTTAGGCAAATAGTACAGGTTTATACTGGCTAAGTATTTTTAAGGGTTTTTTTTTTTTGTTATTCTTAGACAGGTGGTGTTAACTTGAACCTAACATATCATAGCTGTCTAGCAGTATTAGTATTGCAAATATTTTGCATTGCCAACTTGTGTTATAAATGTGGCTTAGCCAAAATGTTAATTTTTAAATAAATATTGAATACTTAAAATTGATCTTATGTGTCTTTTGATAAATTGCATTTGTGTTAACATATCAGTGTATCTGCATATCTGTTTTTGTCGTACAGCTTAAGTGGTACTGTTCTTTTAAACCATTTTGGAAGATTGTTAGGTATAGCTTTTGTGGTAGTGGATTTTTAAAAACTTTAGCCAAACTGTGAATAAGTAACCACAGTACTAGATAGCTTTGGCTGTAAAATCTAAGGGATAGTCATACAATATACTTTTTGAACAATCCAAAGTAGTGTACTTAATCATCTAGCTAAAAGAGCTTCATTTGCAATTTACTTTTCACTTATTACATTAATAAATCAATATTTAAATGTATTAAAATAAGATCAATGAAAAATTTATCCACATACCCCCTTTTCTGCTGCCCCCCCCCAAAAACTACAATTGAATAAAAAAAAGCAATCAAAATAATCTTTATGGGACTTAATATGTGGAATTCAGGGCAAGAGCCTTGCCTAAAGCGCCTTAATGGTTTGTGGGTTCAGTTTTGTTGATGGTCAAATCATGTCTTCTTTGTATGTAGGGTCTATATAGAAAATTGCTGTATATAACAAGGTTAATGACTACACCAGTGTAATAAGGTTTTTACTTAGTGAAAATGTACATTACTTTAAACTTTTAGGATTCTGAAGGACAAATAAAAACTTCAATCAGGGTATCTCTTTCTTAGGTATGGAGTCAAGAACATGTAGGTTGATTTTCAGCTTCCTACTTTTCAAATAGTAGAGAATTAGTTATACAAATGTAAATTTAGATACTGGTGATGAGATTCTTTTCATTCACTCCACAAATTACCAAGAAAAAAATTCTTCAGCAAACCTAATCACTTTGCTTTCAATCTTGATTTAAAAAAAATTGTTTCATATGTTTCAGTAATTCATTAAGACTAACTCTGGTTCATATACACAGTACTGAAGTATTTACTAGTTTTTCTTATCAAGCACAGTGTTTTTAATGGTAGGTGGTGATAAAAATAACAATTTATGTACAGATATGATGATGTCATAGGTCAAGATGATAGCAGAAACTGCACTTCTAATGGCTCTGTCTCCAGTAGGTTACTTCTTTTAACTCATGGCTACATTCGAACACATCATAAAATACTAAAATTGATGTCCATAGTTTTGTATGGCTAGAATTCAGATAAGGAGAGATTATGTATTTCAACAGTGGTACTGCATGATAAGTGAGAAAATACTTACTAAGGAATATGAAATATTTTGTATTACATATGTAGTCTTGACCTTATTTCCAAAAGCATTAAATTCCTCAGTTCATGGTTTTTCTTTTCACATTAGGCATTTTCAGTTATCATATTATTGTATACCTAGAATGATTAGATATCACTTATTTGGTTTAATTTAATAGATTTTAATAATGTATATCATTCAAATCCATAATTGCTTCTGAAATTATTAGTTTATTTTTTTAAATTCTATTTAACATTGTACTCTAGTCTTTTTCTACATTGTAGCATTTGCAGCACATAGGATTCCATTACAAATAAAATCCTTTACACCAAAAAAAAGAAAGAAAAAGAAAAACACCAAAAATTGACAATTCCCTCCCTTGGGGTATCTAGATTTGATAATCAATGAAGATCATGGAAGAGTATTATGGAAACAGTGAGGCACATAACAAAAGACTAAAAAAAGCACCTATGAAATACCAATTTAGAACTGTTTTGGTGGCCTGAAATATGCAACAGAAATTAACGAGTACACAGACTACAAATTGAGATCTCACTGTTCTTGGAGGAAGTGTCTAATGGTATGAGATCAAATAAATTATTGAGCTCAATTACTTAGATATAACTTTGATCCACAAAATTGTTAACATCAATCTTCTAATCGATATTTACTCAAATGCTCATAATTTTCGAGCAATATTGAGCAGTTTTCCAAATATAGAAACCTGTAGGAATAGGATACATTTTTTTTTTGCTGTGAAAATGTCCTTTTATTCCTATCGATTGTGACAAAATAACATTTTATACAAATAAGTCACCTACTTCACTTTGGACACAGAGAAATTACAATGGAAGAAAGGTCTCAAGGATCAAAACTTTTTGGAAATAGTACAACTTATATAAACTTTCCTGTATTTCCTTACTGCTATTGGAGTTGTACCAAAGATGACTTTATTGAGATTATTATTGGGATGGATTTACATTTATAAATATTGCTAAGCAACTCCAAAACTATGTTATATGAAATAATAGCTGTGATGTAATCTGTAGCACATCAAATATAAATTAAAAAAAATACTCCCATAACATCTTGTCTGAGACAGTTTCTACTAGAAACAAAAAAATAGAATTAGATTATTTTTGTCACTATTCATCATCACAAAAATATAAAAGTTAGGAGAGGTTAAATAATTCTTAAAGAGCGAGAGTTGATTTAAACCTTGTTCTTCCACACTACAGCTCCAAAACTCTATCTACTATGCATACTATCTTTCTTTTTGAAAAAAAATATAAACAATAATTTATGATTTAATTATTGATGTTATGATATCATTTTTTTATTAACATCTTTAGTTTTCAGCATTAATTTTCACATGCGTTTGAATTACAGATTTTTCTCCCCATTT
>JAQQSZ010009723.1:0-12699 GCA_028646595.1 Phalanger gymnotis
TCTCTGTCTCTGTCTCTCTCTCTCTCTCTCTCTCCCTACTCCCCTCCTCACTCCTCTCAAGGGATTCCCATCAGTGGACTGGATTCCCCTCTCACTGTTTTTTGTTTAAATTTTTCCCTTCTTCAAAGGTTTAACTCAGGTGCTACCTCTTCCACGAAACCTTCCTGGAATTCCCCATATCAGTTTGCCTGGATCTCTTCTTTTCACTAATCTTAATCTCCCTATATCGTAGGTATTTGTATGCTTCTTCCATTAGCATGTTATATTACATGTGCCTTCTCCATGTTATTGTTGTTCAGTCATGTCCAACTCTTTAATGATCCCATTTGGAGTTTTCTTGGTAAAGATACTGGAATGATTTGACATTTTCTTCTCCTTACACATAGTAAATATTTAATAAAAGTTTGAATGATTGACTGAGGATGGAGGAGGGTTTGAAAAATGTCCCACCCAACTTCAATGCAATCTCATTCCTTCATTTAACCCTGAATTACCATGCCTAGGACTCTGCCATTATAGCACCCTACCTCCAAGACCCATTCCTCCAATCCCTGCAAAGATGCAGGTTGGACTTTCTGAGAGGATGAGACCTATCCTCTACATCCATGGTAGGACCATTCTCCTAAGCTCATTCAGGACCATCTCCAGTCATCCTGATCTATATCTTGCCACTGAACCCAGGTGTTTCTGGAGGACAAAGTAAGATTAGTGACTTTGCACAGCCTTCCCTACTTAAATCCAATTCACTTGCAAGTTGTGGCATCACCTTCCTGATGTCATGGTCCTCTTTGAGAATGAATAATAACATTTTCTAGGCTACTGCTATGTCTGATTAATCCTGCCTCTGAATTCTCAACTATTTTCATTATAGATAAAATAATTCCTAGGTGATACTTGGTTTTGTTTACGCTGAATTAACTCTTCTGCTCCTTCCATCTCATTATTTCTGATTATTTTCCCAGATACACATTTTGAGCCACGTCCCTTGGATAGGAGATGCCCCTGGGTAAAACTGTAATGTAGGGGAAGTTCAGTTTTGACCCTCAAGTCATCTGCTCCCTTAGTGAGGGAATCTTGATATGGAGGAAATGACATGTGGTAGAAAAACAGCTAACTGATGAGTCAGAAGTCAGGGTTTCCAGTGTTAGTTTTACCAGTTATTGTGTGTGTTACTTCATGTAAGTCATTTGTCCTACCTAGAACTGTTTCCTTCTCTAAAAAATGACTAGATGATCTAGTAATAAAATTCATTCATACAAATGAATAAGTAGCAAGAGCTCTTAACCTAGAGTCTATGGACTTGAGGGTACCTGTATAGTTTCAGGGAATTTGCAAACTTGGGATGGAAAATATTATGCCTCTTTGTCAATATAATCTGTGTATTTTATTTTATTTAAAAATATTATTCTGAGAAGAATTCCATAGGCTTCACTAGGCAGCCAAAGGGGGGAATGACATAAAAAATAAAAATAAAAAAACTTAAGAACTCTGACTTTATAGATTACCTTACCAAGGGATATTTGTATTTTGAGAAATAGACAAAGAACTTTTTTAGCTAAACCCAAAGGATTGGAGTCATACTTATAGAATTTATAGTATAGTATATGGGTGGAGAATAG
Organism: Phalanger gymnotis; assembly: GCA_028646595.1. Classification (NCBI taxonomy): domain Eukaryota; kingdom Metazoa; phylum Chordata; class Mammalia; order Diprotodontia; family Phalangeridae; genus Phalanger; species Phalanger gymnotis. The sequence continues at coordinate 1,620 of JAQQSZ010009723.1, forward strand.
AAGACCTTGTCATCCCTGTAAGTCATACCACTTAGAAAGAGGTTATACCACCAGGTAGAAACCAATGGCAGTTTAATCCACCTATTGCTTCTGAATATACTCTGAGCCAGAAAGTCTGCCCACTTCTTAATGATTCCTCACCTTTCCATTGGGCCCTGCATTTCCAGTGGGCTTCTCAAGCAGCACAGTCCCCTTTTCTGTGTTCTTCCCTCTCCATGGAAGCACAGCTTCAGAGTCAATAAGCCTATTAGATGCCACTTCCCAGAAAGAGTAGACTGGCCATTACTAATTCAGGATAAAATTACCAGCCTCAAATGTGTCCTCCAAGAGAGGCCATCTTGAATCTTCAAGCTGGAAAGCAAAGCTGCTCCATTTTTATTTTGGTTCTTATTTCTCTGCCAAGTAAAATGAAACTTGGATTGGAGAGAATAGGACAGAAGTGGCTAATAGGGAGCTGATATGCAAGCTGATATGAAGAGATAGCAAGAGAACACCTAACTATGTGGGATAAGTTCAAGTCTCTAGACCCAGAAGAATTGCATCCTATGATACAGAAAGATCTAACTCCTGTGACTCCTGAGCTGTTGTCAGGAAGCATTGAAAGATTATAAATAAATGTAGAGTGCCAAAGAGCCGCAAAAGGATAAATCTTGATCTAGTTTTCAAAGAAAAGAGAGACAATGAAGCCAAAAAACTATAGGTCAATGATCATGACTTAGATTCCTGACAAAATTCTAAAACCTATTATTAAGGGATAATTAGGAAACATCTAGAAAGGGAAACAGTGATCAGCCAACATAGTTTCATCAAGAACAGATAATGCCAAACTATCATCATTTCCGCTTTGTTTTATTTTGGGTTTTTGGTAAGATTGCTAGAGTAGTAGAGGCCAGAAATGTTGTAGATTTGGTTGGCCTAGATCTTAGCAAAGCATTTGACAGAAACAAAGTGTCTCACACTACCTATTCCTGTAGATAAGATGGAGAGGCATTAGATAATATGGTTAATTGAGGACAGGTTGACTGGCAAGATCCAAAGAGCAGTCATTTATGGCTCCATGTAACTCAGAAAGAGGCCTTTAGTGGAAGGTCTTAGGGATCTGTTCTTGGTCCTTTGTTGCTTAATATTTTTTATCAGTAAATTGGAATAAAGCCACCGATGGTATACTTAAAAAATTTGTAAAAGACGCAGAGTTGAGAGGGATAGCTAACCATGTTAAATGTCAGAGTCAGAAACATCAAAAGATTTAGATAGGCTAGAATATTGGGCTGAATCTAACAATATGAGATTTCATAGGGATCATTATGAAGCCTTAAATTCAGGCTCAAAAAATTAACTTTGTATCAGATGAGAAACACATTGCTAGATAGTAGTTTGCATGAAAAATATCTGGGGGTTTTAGTGTATGATATGGCAGCCAAAAATACTTATACAGTCTTAGCACCTAGGACTAGGGAGATCCCCCAATCACATCACATCTGGAGTATTATATCAGTTCTGAGTGATACAGTTTAGAAAGTATTGATAAGTTGAAGAATGTCTAGAGGAGGGGGATTAGCATGGTGAAAGTCATCAAGATCCTCCCATATGAAGATCAGGTGAAGGAAGCAAGGCTGTGAAACCTAGAGAAGAAAAGGCTTGGGAAGGAGGAGCAGAGACAATAACTATCTTCAAGTATTTGTAGTGAAATTGGGTGGAAGGGCTGTCAGACTTTTTCTATTTGTCTGTAGAGGGCAGAACTAAGAACAATGTGGGGGTAGAGTAGCTGAGGAGAATTTTCTGTTTTGATGCAAGAAAAAATTAACTCTTAATGCTCTCCAAAGTGGGCCACTTTGGAAGTTAGTTGATGCTCCCTTATTGATGGTGAAAACTGGAGGACTACTTGGTGGGTATGCTATAGAGCTGGACTGCAGAGCAGGCTCGACTAAATGGACTCCCTTCCAACTCTCAGATTCTCTGATATTGTGAGTTGGGAACAACCAGAGAGTTGCCAACAGATGAGTCCCCATCACCACACTAGTGGCATGTAGTCATTCAGTGTCTCCTGGAACACTTCCATTGACAGGGAGCTCTTGATATCATGAAGCAACCTGTTTTAATTAGCACCAACCACTTAACCTCCCTGGGCTCCAGTGATTTCCTTTCACATATGACCCAGGTAGGAGGAAGCCCTTTTCTGCATCTCCCTAATAAGGCTTAGTGCTTGACTACATTCACGTTGGATACTCACAAGGTACCGCCAGGTTGACCAGCAGTCCGTCTTAAACCACTCAGGATTTTAGAATAAAATTTCTGGTTTGTAGGATTCTGAGCAAGTAGACAAAAGCTATTCTGCCAGGTCAGCCATTCCAATGACAGCCAATTCAGATGACAGAAAGAAAGGAAAAATTTTATAATCAATCAATGAATGAGTTTTTTTAGGCCCCCAAAAGGATTTCTTCAAGTGCTCACAAATTATACCCAGTAGTAATATCCTTGTCAGGCAATATTAATATCAGCTAACTTTATATAATATTTACTAATGTGCCAGGCCCTATGCTAAGTGTGTTACAATCGTTATCTCATTTGATCCTCATACCAACCCTGGGAAGCAGATGCTGTGATTAACCCCAAATTACAGAACAGGTAATGGAAGCAAGCAGAGGTTATGTAATTTGCCCAGGGTCACACAGCTAGAAAATGTTTTGATTTGAACTCAGGTCTTCCTGACTCTACCTAGTTGCTTGACAGGAATCAGAAGAGCTAGTCCTGCTCCTCACTTGTAGCCTTCACTAAGTGTGTGGTCTTAAGTAAATAATTTCTCTGAGCCTCTTTTTCCTCATCTGTAAATGGACTACTTACTTTATAGGACTGTTAGGAAACAAGTCCTTTATTGAAGCCATCTAAATATACTACTATTATTTTCCCATATCTTCTCCCTGAGAGTTTTGTATCCAGATTCTTTCTATTCTCACCTCACTTTGTGATGGCTGGGCAGAAGTTATATGGCTAACACTACTGTTTTCCTATTTCATTAAAATGGGAAGTGAGGTTGAGAGTAGCAGTGGAAACCAAAGGAGCTTCACCAAGAGGTGAAGCAAATCTCCATAACGCTTGATCATGTGGCAATGTTTTAGGGTCCCTACCCCTTTTAGGAAAGTGCAGGTAAACCTGGAATTCCCATCTAGAGCAAGGTTCAGTCACCCTTCTTGTCTTGGGACAAGCCAAGCTAAAGCAGAAACTGGTCTTCTAATGTTTAGCTTCTACTGAGCTCCATTCACCCAAATCCTGGTAAGTCTACTGCAGACATAAGAGAAAAGGAATCAGAGTCACAGAATAGACTTTTGCTTCTGAGGAATACTAAACTCTACCTAACCCAGTGAATGACAAAATGATTAAGGGACAGTATTCAGCTCTTAAGAATCATGGGATCTCAGAGAAGAAAAGAACCTCAGAATTCATCTTGCCTGACTACATTTTACAGATGAGGAAAGTGAGATAGACATATGATGGTGGAATGACTCAAGGTTACACAGCTAGTTTACAGGATCACAACACTTCAGAGATGAAAAGGGCCTTAGAGATCATTTAGCTCCAAACCCACAATTCATAGATAAGGAAGTAAAAGCTCAGAGAGGTTGTGGAGAAGTGGGATTCAACCCTCCACCTTCTCACTTGGCACCCAGTACTCTTTTCACTAAATGGAAGAACCAAGATCATACCCCAAAGACCCTGACTCCTAGTCCAATGGTCTTTTCACCACACACATTGTCCCTCACTCTAAGGCTATCTATCCCCCTTTCTGCCCCCCCAAAATAAACCCTCATCGAACTTCTGTGAATTTATGAAGGATCTCAGAGTGTTTAGGGCAGGGCAGACATGATGAAAAGTAAGTGCAGGTGATCAAATATATTGCTAAAAAGGAAAAAATAATGATGAGACACCTAGGACAGGCTTTGGGGATTGAATGAATGTGTAGAGAGCACAGTAACTTTGGCGTCTACAGGAATACAAGAGAAAGGCCTCCAGTTCCATTCCTCGACTCCTCCAGTCTTGCTATAAATTAAATACACAAAAAAGAACAGTGACCTTCTTCAATGCAGCAGAGGCTGCACAGCACCTTGAATATAGGAGAGAAGCAAAAGATGGCCCTGACTCAACTACAAGAGAATTTACATTAGTAGTTAGGGATGTAATGAAGTCGAGAGGAAGTTTCTCATTTCAACTCAAATAACAGGCATGACTGAGGGTATTCCCAGAAGGCAACAAAGCAGTTGAAAAGCCAGAGAACATATGGACTTTCAAGTTGACTTGCAAGATATGTTAAAGCCTGTCCTAGTCATCTAGTAAGAGCCTGCTGGCCCATCTCATAGATCCAAGACACCCTAATACATGAAATACTGAACAAAAGACTCCGAGTGAAAGTTCACCTATTCACTATGCCTATAGCATGTTTTAGCATCTGTAGTTCAGGGGAGTGAAGAGTTAAATCATAAATTTGGCCCATGAATAAACCTTGGCATCTTTTGTCTTTGTACAAGTTCATGATCAACTATGCAGGAAATAATTTCTCAGAGACTGACCAAGACCTTAAAAGCCAAAACTCCTATTTCTAGGAAAATAAGTACAAAGTTGGAGGCAGCTAAATGGCACAGTGGATAGAGTGCCAGGCCTGGAGTCAGGAAGTTTCATCTTCCTGAGTTCAAATCTGTCTTCAGACACTTACTAGCTGTGTGACCTTGGACAAGTCGCTTAACCCTGTTTGCCTCTGTTTCCTCATCTGTAAAATGAGCTGGAGAGAGAAATGGAAAACAACTCGATATTATTGCCAAGAAAACCCCAAATGAGGTCACGAAGAGTCAGATATAACTGAAATGACTGAACAACAAGTACGATGGTAGTGATGGGTAAGTCAGAAGTTTTCCCTCCGTTCCTTTCCCCATCAACCAATTACAATGCTCAAAGATCCCAAAGCCTAGATCTGATAGCAAAGGTAACAGACAGCACTTTACTTCCCCCTCTAAATCCTAGATCCTTGGGAAGTGAGAAAAACTGATTAACTCATGTCAGAGACAGGACTTTTCCTGTACAAAAAAGGAAAAGTTGTGGGATGTTTATAGTGGCTATTCTCTCTCCTGCAAGTTTCACTGGATACAGACTTAAAGATTCGAAGCGCCTCCCATGGTGCCCCCGTCTCTGACCCTCTGGAAGCCTCTGTCAGTTATAAAAAAAATACCTTTCAAAAAATCTTATATGAATATGTAAGTTTTGTGTGTGGGTTCTCTTCTCTTTCCCTTTCCCTTCCCATTGTAGACATTGATTCACCACACTCATTAAGAAGGAGAATTTGATCAATTTTGTTCATTTAAATAAAAAATCCTAGCATTCATCTAGCAAAGCTGTAGGCCTGATTCACAAAAGGACTGGAATAACCTTCTATGAGTGAAGCACACCAAAAAATCAGTGACAACTCTAGCATGGGGAGAGACTGCATAGCCACTGCAGTTAAGCAGAAAACCAACAAACTGCATTGACTCAGTGGAGAATCGTGTATAATGAGCCAACAGTTGGCAGTGTATCAAAGAAAATAGCCCAGAAATTGAACAAGTAGCTTGTAAGCTAAGCAGAGGGAATGACCCAAGCAGATGACATCTCCAAATCAGCATATTCCATCAGCAGCTCTGCAAGGCGGTGGCAAAGGCATCGAGGATGCAGTCCTAGAAGCGTGAGCTGCTTTGGCTTTTCCCATCGATGGCATAGAAGGTGTCCCTGAGCATAGGACTTGTTTTCTTGTTGTTTTTCTCCTTTGCTGGCTCTATCTAAGCCCATTCTTGAAAAGTGTTCAGAAGCTCACATTAGAATGAGACCTGGGCTAGGAGAACTTTTAATGTGTTGATGTGAACCTGGACCCCGGAGCTCTTGAAGACAAAGCAATTAAGAAGCTTAAAGCATTTCCGAGGATAATGAAATAGGTAAATGTGCTGGTAAATGTTTTACAACTGGATCACACTACACCCCCCCAAAAAAGTGTGCACAATGCACACTTTTAAGTTTAAACTGCAGTATTAACATGTTCTCTATTACTTTCTTTAAGTCTAGACCATCAACAAAACAATAAATCCAGCCCACTTTGCAACATTTGCTGATTTCCAAGGTGTAAATGTTAACATTTGAGAATGTAGCAATTGCCTTAAGAGCCTACTTCAAGCTGGCTCCAGTGTACCCCTGATTGATAACTCATATTTATTTACAAGTTTACAAAGTGCAAGTATTGTTTTGTTTTGTTTTCCGATGGTACCTGTGATTTCATCCTTGTAGGGAGCTCCCAGACCTTCATCTTCTCTATACCTTGAAGAGTTGCCTGGGTCACTGAGAAGTTAAGTGACTTGCCCAGGGTCACCCAGCCAGTATGTGTCAGAGGCAGCCTTTGAACCTAGGTCTTCCTGACTCAGAGGCAAACTGTCTGTCGACTATGCCACATTGCCTCTCATATTCCCATTTTACAGGTGAGGAAGCCAAGTCCCTGAGAAGCTATTGCTCAAGGTTATAGAGATAGTAAGTGTCAAAAACAGGATTTATACTGTGGTTATCTGAATCCAAGAACGAGGTACTATGGGAAAGAGCACTGGATCTAGAGCCAGAGAATCTGGGTTCAAATACTGCTTCTTACTCTTAATATCTGTACGGCCTTCAGCGTTTCTCTTAACCTCCCTGGGCCTTAGTTTACTCATCTGTAAAATGAAGGAGTTGGAGTAGATGACTTCTAGCTCTCAATCTTATGTTCTATGCCTCTTTCCCCTTTACCTTAACCTGATGCAGAACAGGGAGCTGGGGAGAATGCAGCGTGTACTCGTCCACACTCGAGGTTCTGGTCTGGTGCGCTGAGCAGAATGTAGAGTCTAGACTAGAGAGGAAGGCTAGCTCTGTGGGCAGAGCCCAGGGGACAACAGATAGTAAGGGTTCAGGTGACTTTGAGGGAGTAGTTTTGACTTGAGGTAGGGAGATGGACCAGACAAGAAACTATGCTGATTCGCTAAAAAAACAAAGGACCTGAAGAAGCAGCTCATCCTTAGCCTAGAGGATGAAAGCAAGGTGAACCATCAAGAAAGGATAGTGATGCCAAGGGTTAGGGCTAAAACAGGAGCCTTCTACCTCACCCAGGCTGAAACAGGAAGTACCTAAAAGAGAATGATTAATGCTTTTGACCTGTGTCAAGCTAATTGAGTTGAGAGACTGTGTCACACCTGTAATTTAATTAAGCTATATTTAGTTTTTGCCCCCAAGTATCTCTCTGCACTGTGGTAAAAATAGTTGCACATTTTATAAGAGGTGACCATCTATGCCATGCTGCACTGCAGTGGACAGGATGAGGGAGGATCACCATGACAAAAATTAAAATAGGAAAGATAGGGAAGAAGACAACCATCCTGTTCCTTCAAGTTGAAGGAAGTACCGGACAGCTCACTGACTCTCAAAGTTAGGAGAAACCTTAGATGTTGTTATCCAGGACAACCCCTTCAACTTGTAGATGAAGAACCTAGGGCCCAGAGCAGTTGCGATTTATTTATGGTCACACAGCACTTGACTATAATGAATGCTATGTAGTATTTTAAAGTAAATCATTTATTTGATTCTCACAACAGCTCTGTGAGGTAAGTGCTTATTTTTCGGGTGAACAAACTTGTGTAGGCAAAGGGTAAGTGACTTGCCCAGGGTCACATAGCCAGTAAGTATCTGAGACTAAATTTGAACTCAGGTCTTCCTGACTCCAGGTCCAGTGCTCTATCCATCGTGCTAGCCACACCATTACCAATTAAGGCTCAGAGATTGTGACTTGACCAAGATTATGCAGCTAATAAGTAGCAAAACTATGGCATGAAAGCAAGTCTTTTAGTCCAGGGTGTTCTCAGACTGCCTACAAGAAGACCATGGGAATGGGAATCATTTCTTTTCAGCTTCCTCCTTGAGTTTCTGTCTGTCTGATGTCTTTGCCTTTGTTTCTTTCCAAACCACACACATGCATATGCACACACACACACACACACACACACACACACACACACACACACTCTAGTTTCTTACTCTTACAGAGCAGATGGAGACAATTATTCAAATTTCCTTTAATTTTTTTAACCTCCTCCAAGAAACCTTTTCTGATTAACCCCACTTACTTATGATCACTCAGGATCAGAGATTTCAAGTTGGAAGGGATATTGAAGGTCATTGAGTGCAAATCCTTTATTTTATGGAAGAGGAAATAGGCCACAGAGGTGAGCGACACTTAGGTTCATTCAGCCGTCTTACGATGTTCTCTGCTGCCCTGGGTATTTACTATTCCTTTACACCTCTTACCATTAACATGCTAACTGAATAGTAACACTCCTTCTGGAAAGGGCACGTAATTAACTGCCTTTTAGATCCACTCACCATCCCTTTGACGTCTCTGACCAAACCGCACCTTGGTCACCATCCCTCTAGTACTGTCACCCCTCTATTCGCATGGAAGGCCCAGGTATGTCAATTGACACAAAAATCTTATTATAATTTTACTTTGAAATTAAAATTTTCATTCTATTTCTAGTTTCTTTGCCTTATGAATTTAAAGAATTTGCCATGTTAATTGGCACAGCTTGGTCCTTTGAGGTATTTTTAACTTCTGGTCCTGCTTTAAGAGCAGGGAATCTCTCGCTTTTTACATTTGTCCTCCTACTGCTTAGCTCAGTGTCTCTGGCACATAGTAATATTTGAATACTTAAATGGTTCTGTGCTCTTATAAATCCAGGAGTTCCCTTCAATAATTCAAATCACACCCATCCATTTCTGTCCATCCTTGATGACTCCTGTCCATGTTCCTCCAAAAGTTACCTTTGGGTATACCCAATGTTCCCAAGGCCTTCCTTGCTTTCCCCCAACATCTAGAAGTTTCCCTGATCTTATGGTCCATCTTCTCTGTCATACAACTTCTAGATGATATCTTTTAGTCTTTCTCTTCTTTGGAGCTCCTTATTGGTTATATGTTGCAGCCTGCTCACATCCACCATGGACCTTTTCTTTACCTTCTGTGTGATGCTCAACTTTAGTTTTTTGGAGGCAGTGACATTCCATGTCTCACTGCTACATGTTTATGTTGAAAAATGAGCCGTTGCTTTCATAAGAAGCTTAGAATCAATAAAACAGCATTAAAATTTTCTTAAAGCAATCCTGTCCATTCTTCTCTTTTTCAGCTCTGGACCTAGTACATTATCCATCTGTCATTATTTGTCCCAGGTGTGCATACTACTGGACATACTCACTAGGGTATCCATACAAATGTATGCTGAAGTCTGGACATATAGATACTCTTATCTATTTGGTCTTTTCTGTGCATATGTATAGGCTGACTAAAATGCCCAAACTCCTTTGAGTGATTACAGATCTCTTCCAAGAGGTTCTACAATATCTGGGTGATTGATGCAGTCAACATATGTCAACCACAAATGGAAACATCTAGAAGACCTCACCATTGACAGAGAATTCCTGCTTGACCTGGATTCTGTGCTAGTATTCCTCCACCATCACGGTAAATACATTTGGCAAGCATACCTCTCCCTCTTTTATGCCTCGCCTGACGTTGATTATAAGAGGATCATTAAAAAGGGTTATTTCTGTGGTTATATCCTCCAAGGAGTCCTGAATGATTTGTTGTATGGACTAGAGATGACTATGGTAGCATTTTGTTCCATTGAATCCCATGCTTTTTCTACAACAACAAATATTAAGGAAAAGTAATACATATATAGAATAGAATGTATTACATACATATAATATAAGAATAGAAGTGGTAGAATGGACTAAAAATCTTTGTATCATACTTATCAGATTAGGGTTTGGTATCCAATACATACAGATAGCTAATAGAAAAAATATAAGGCCAAAAGACGTTTGCTAGAGGTAATAAACAATTTTCAAAAGAATTTCAAACTACTAGAAACCATATGAAAGAATGCTCCAAATTACTAATAAGAGAAATGTAATTCAAAACAATCTTGAAGTTTTACTTCACACAGAAGAAATTGTCAAAGACGACAAAGTGTGGGATGGGTCATTTCTGAAGGGATTATAAAAAGACAGGTACACTAATACATTGTTGGTTGAGTTGTGAATGGGAACAACCATTCTGGAAAGCAATTCTGAATTATCCAAATTAAGTAGCTAAAATGCCCATACCCTTTGACCCAGAGATTCTACTGGTAGGCATATTCCATAAAGATTTTAACGATCATTAAAAAGAAATGCTCTGTACATTTTTAAAAAATGTTTATAGTAGTATTTTTGTGGCAGAAAAGAATTGTGAGTAAAGCAGGTATTTCAATTGGGGAATGGCTAGACAAATTGTCGTACATGAATCTAATGAATGTTTGGTTGTAACAAACAACAAATTTGATGAATATAGAGAAGCATAGAAAGACTTAAATGAACTGATGCAGTGTGAAGTAAGCAAAACCAAGAAAACAACATACATAATGATTATAACAATGTAAAGGGACAGAAAACCACAAAATAATTTTAAATGATTTTGCAAAACTACAAAAAATAAGTTTAATCCCAAGGAAGAGTTATAAGAAGATACCTTCCCCAACTCCTTTGGTGATCCATGGCTATGGAACATTGACTATGTTGTTGGATTTTTAAAAAATATATTGATCACTTTTGCTTATTTTTTCTTCTTCCTCTTTTTATTTTTATTTTTAAAGAAAATATTTATATAAGGGATAGCTCAGGGCTGGGAGGCAAGGGGAGGGGATTTCCTCTTCCATAAAATAGTTTGGACTAAATGACCTTTAAAATCCCTCCCAACTTTAAATCTATGATTCTGAGTAATCATAAGTAAGTGGAGTTAATCAGCAAAGGTTTCTTGGAGGAAGTAAAAAAAAAAATTAAAAGAAGTTTGAATAAGAGTCTTTATCTGCCCCTATAAGAGTGAGAAAACTACGGTATTTGTACATGTATGAATGAATGTGGTTAAGGAAGGAAAGAAGGAAAGAAGGAAGGAAGGAAGGAAGGAAGGAAGGAAGGAAGGAAGGAAGGAAGGAAGGAAGGAAGGAAGGAAGGAAGGAAGGAA
>JAQQSZ010009724.1:0-12699 GCA_028646595.1 Phalanger gymnotis
CCTGGAGATGCAACACCATTTGCATGCTGCAAAGATATACCTTTGTGAGAAATGCAAACTGAAAACAACTTAGAGGTTTTACCTCATAACCATCAAATTGGTAAAGATAACAAAAGAAGAAAATAACAATTGATGGAGGGACTGTGAGAGAATAGGAGCATAAATTCATTGTTAGTGGTGCTATGAGTTGGTATAACCATTCAGGAAAGTGTCAAGTCCTGAAATAAATCAAACTCATAAGTGGAGGAATAAGACATCTTAAATCAAGATAATGGGGTCATAAACCTGCTGCTCCGGGTGATGTCACATCAGGAGACTTACAAGAAAGATTCTTGTACTTTTAGGAGAAAAGAAGGAAGGGGTCGTATTAGGTAGCAAGGCTTAGTCATGAGACCTCAGCCAACCTCAGCAATCTGGGCAAGGAAATCTGGCATTTTTACCCTTCATAATTGAATTCATTATAAATCCTAGTGAGGGACACAAGGACACTAAAAGCCACTTTGGCAGTTGATCTGGCTCAAGCTGGCTTTGTTCACAAGCAGGTCCCAGGGAGAGGACTTAGCTCAACCTAATTGAGAGTAAATGCCTCCAAGAATAGGAATGCAAGGATATTATTAGATTCGGATATTACTAGACTTTTTCAGAGGGAGTAGCAGGTTGTAGGTAATATTACATTCGATATTCGGAATTTTCTGTCATTATATTAACAATTTTTCCCTCACAATTTAGAACTCTACTCAAAAAACCCCTAAACTATATAGACCTTTGACCACTAGATAAATGTCCTAAAAAGGGTCAGCTTTGTGGCTTAAGACCAGTTGAAGGAGTGGTATGATTCTATAGTTAATATGCCTCCTATTCATTGAAGAAGAGGGTTGCAACTCTTTCAGTCTCCTGTTTTACCTTTGCTGTAGTCTTCTGACGAAGTGCTTTCTTCAAGGCCACCTGCTCTTCTGTCATCTGTCTATGAGGGTTGCTGGGACCATTAGCCCCTCCCTTACAGGAGCTACTATCTCTTTAGACTGATTCTGTCTTGTCTACTCTAAATCACTTCATACAAGTATTCCCATTATCTTTTTTCAAGAACTTAAAGACCATCTAGTTTAACTGCTATATATGTGTGTTTAAATTGTCTTTTCTTGATTTTTCTTCCTTCGCTGTCATTTCCTAATACCACTCATCTCAGTGTACTGTCCCTGTAACAAAGTAACAGTGTAATGCCCCCATAACAATGAAAAACAATGAAGTAAAACAATGTCACCCTCATCTGACAGAGCATCCAGTAATCTGCATTCATAGGCTACAACCTTTGTGTTAAAGAGAGAACTGAGTTTCATTATCAGTCCTCTAGAACCAATAGCAGTCATCTTTTATCTGAATTTTGAAGTGTCTTAGGTTGTTCTCATTTATATTACTGTGATCATCATATATGTTGTTTTGTTAGATCTGCTTTCTTCCCCCTGCATCAGTTCATAAAGATCTTTTTTTGTTTCTCTGATTTCTTTATTGGCATCACGTCATTTGGCATAATGATATCGCATTACATAACATAACTTATTTGGCCATTCCCAAGCTGATGGACACATACACATTTTTTTGTGAGTCTGATATAAATTTTTTTGTGTTTTGTAAAATACACATTTTTAAAATTCAAAAATGATTAAAGTAATTCACAGACCAACCAGATGTGGACCTCTTTTCTTGCATCCTTATAAATACAGAATTTTTTTCATCTTTTTATCTTGATAACTTAAAGGTTATGAGGTGATGCCTAATAGCTATTTTAATTTACATTTCAAACATTATCTGAACAGTTAGGTGTCTATGTGGATAGAGTAGCAGGCCTGGAGGCAGAAAGATTAATCTTTCAGAGTTTAAATCTGGCCTCAGAAACTTAGTAGCTGTGTGACCCTGGGCAAGTCACTTAACCCTATTGGCCTCTGTAAAATAACCTAGAGAAGGAAATGGTAAATCACTCCAGTTTCTTTGCCAAGAAACTCCAAATGGGGTCACAAAGAGTTGGACGCGACTAAAACAGCTGAACAATAAGAATACTATCTATGTGGGGCGTTTTTGTTAATTTTCTTCATTATGAACTTAAACGTTAAAGCATGATGGGGTGGTGGGACCTGGACCCCTAAAAGGAAAAGACCTTGTCTTTGAAAGCAGCCCAGTTGCTGAACTTTCCTATACAACCCAGTTCCTGGTGTTTCACCTGGCCCATCCCACTCCACCCAGATACTCATTAATCTTTTTAACTGCCCTTTCACTGGGGCTCTCTGACCACTTAAGTCCTTTCATTGTCTGTACCTGGCCCACCCCAGGCTACTTACCACTCCTTAATCCCAACAAGATCTTTTCACTGACCCTTTTTCCCTTTTTTTGTATATAAGTACCAGTCTCATCCTCATCAAGTTGCAGATTTACTAAGAATCTTGCCAGCTTTATTGGCATTATAATAAACCACAGCTACATTGACTGAAAGAAGGCTTGAGTGATTGAATTCTTTCCAGGCAGGACCCCCCCCACTCCTGCATTTCGGGGGTCCCAAACCACAACAAGCACACAAAGAACAGAAAAAAAAGTGTGTATATGAAGCCGGGAATTTTTTATTACATACAGTTTATTTTCGAAGCATATACTAGATTTAACATGATAGTAACAAATCTACCTTACTTTTGGGGGTGGGTCCCTCTGACCTTCCTTTTGTTCTCTTCTGTGTATTTTAAAATATTTTGTTGATGCTCTTTTCTTTTTTTCCTATCACTACCACTATCCAGCCATTCCTTCCCTCAACCCCAAAAGAGAAACTCTCCACTGTAGCAAATAAGCATAGTCAAGCAAAAAAAAAAATTTACACGGTTGACCATGTATGAAAATATTGTGTCTGCACCTTTTCTCCATTACCTCTTTACCAAGAGATAGGAAGCATATCTTCTGCAGTCCCAGTTGTTCATCACATTGACCAGAGATCAAAAGTTTTTTAAAGCTTTTCCCTTTATGTTATTTTAGTTTAATCATTGCCCAGATGATGGGCATCCATCTTGTTTCCAGTTCTTTGCTACAATGAAAAGTGCTGCTAGGAATATTTTGGTATCTGAGGTTTTGTATAAATATTTTTTCCGGGCCATTTCTTTTCTTGTTGTTATAGTGTAAAGCCTGCATTGTAAACACTGCAATTGGAGATAGCTGCTAACCCTGAGTGGTAATGTGGTATGCTTGTTGGATTGCACAGCGGCTGGCGAGAGCTTTGATTCTTTCCCCAACTCTCTCACCTGTTAAAGAAAAGTTAGCTCAATGCTTGTATAGCCCCCTTTTCACTAGCTTCTCTCTCTCTCTCTCCCCCCTTTTCCCCTCCCCCCCTTTCTCTCTCTCTCTCTCTCTCTCAATGCATGGATCTTTGAGATAAACTGAAAATAAGAAAGAGTGAAAAGAGATGGAGGGATTAAGCTGTTTTTACTTTTATCTTGAGAAGAGGATTTATTTAGGGAGGCCATTAAAAGAGTTAGTTTGAGAGAAGATAAATATTTCATACAGATACATATCAGACACATTCCTGTTTCCATGCAGCTGAGGAACAAGGAACATCCCCACTTCCAGAAGAACTGAGGAAAGAAGCTCCACTGATCCCAGCTGGTAATCCCCAAAGCAACAGAAGCATACTGATATTCTACCCCTAGGCAAGCCCAGTTTCCATAAACTGGGACCTTAGAATTGGCTGAAATAATCCCTTGGGACAAAAATAAGCCAAGCCAAGGAAGGCTCAACCTCCTGAGGGGATGATTGTGTTACATATGGAGCGCTTGCTGCTTATACCTGCTACCAGGAATACAAAACCCTAAAAGTGGGAACCTGATATCAACACCAACAACACAAGGACCTTTTGTGTGAGGGGCTAAAAAATGCTATACTAGCTATATTTGCTTTCCTTTACATTACTTTTATTTTTATATAGTCAAATAGTATATTTTATCTTTTATAATATCTTCTATGTTGTATCTGGTAATATATTCATCTCCTATCTACAGGGTTGAAAGTTATGACCTTACATTTTTCTTTTAATAGTCTGACTTTCAATATTTTAATCATTAATTCATTTGCTATAAAACATTGCTCTAAACTAAAGCTCATTTTTTGTAATACATTTTATCAATGTCTTTTGTGTTTACATTGCAGTCATTTCAAATTACTCCCTCAACCCACAGTATACCCTCCCTGTGACAAAGAAAAACAATTAAAATAAAGACAATGAAATCATATAAGTGATTTGCAGGGATTTGGACTAATGAAGTAATAATGATTTGGGCTGGAAACGTTTGGGAGAAATTGATTAAAATTCAAAGGAGAATAATCTCTAGGTCCAGATACTGGTTTAGCTTGCACTTCTAAGTTTAAAGAACAGGATCAAGGAGGATTAAGGAGTAGAACTTGAAAAAGTTCTTAAAGGAAGAAAAGAAAAATGTAGTTGGCAAGACAAAATGAGGTATGTAATACAAGATAAGTAGAATAATAGGAGAGTAAAACAAAATGAGAGAATGGATGGGCGAGGCAAATTGGTAAAATAGGTTGGTGCAAGGTTGAAGGTGAGGTGGATATGACCGTAGAAGTGTTTAAATGAAGAAAAAGAAGTTGAATGAACAGGTACTCAGGGCTGAGTTGTAAATATACACCAGTGTTTTTGGCTGAAAATGGCTGAAAATCTCAACCATTATGGAGAAATTTTGCAATGACTTGCATCAAGTGAATAATGTTTATACTTCTGCCATAGCTGGGTGATTGCTATGTGTTCCAAGAGTAAGTTTATTTCTCTCCTGGAAGAGAAGGCAAAGAAGTTTGAAGAACACCTCTCCGTGCTCTGGGTTGTGAGAACAATGAAATATTCCTATGGAAAACTAAACCAAGGTTTCAATGGGAGTGGAGGGGAAGGCATCTGAGGTAGAGATGGGGAGATTTGATCCTCGTCAGGAGGTTAGAAAGCACAAGAGTATTACACAGAAGAGGAAGGGAATCAAAAGGACAATCATGCAATCAGAGTTTAAAAACCAGATCTGAGTCTCTTACTAAAAAGGAAGCTGGCATCTCTGAGGAGGAACAACCTGCTTATCACTTCAAGAAAGATAAAATAAAGCCACAGAAACTACCAGGTGAGAGATCAGCCAGTAAGGATCAGAGGATGAATCAGAGAGCGGTAGTGGTTAGTGATCCCCTTCTCTAGGGAGGCAGCTATTTGTATCTCTCATAAAAACAGGGCTCTAAGACCACAAAAACCTCTAAAGATATCAAAATGCATGATACCATTACTGATGATTTACGTGGGCACAAAAAAAACCCCAAAATATTGCCAATCATTGTGATCTTAAGCAAGAAGCTGAAGACTATAGACGGGAGGCAAAGGTTGTGTTTTTTTCACTGTTGGCTGGCAAGAGATGCAAAAGAGAAAAACTATTTTGAGAAGTGAACAGCTGGCTGAGACAGTTATGTATGAGAGAGGGATTTGCATTTCTGGACTAATGCTTAAGTGACTTGTCTAGGATCACACAGCTACTAAATGTGTAAAGGCTGGATTTGTATTCAGATCTTGCTGGCTCCAGGCCCAGTGCTCTACTGCCTGAAAGGCTCCTCATAGTTTATAAAAATCATCTTAAGCTTGTGCTATATTTAATGAGCATTGTATTTAATGTAAGCGTTTTTAGTATCTATTGGTATAATAATTTTGTTACTTTTATGAGTTATTCTAAATTATTTTCATAATGTTGAACCACTTTTATATTTCTGATATAAAGGCAAATGGTCACAATGAATAAGTTTCTGGAACACTTTTATAGCAACACTTATTAGTGATGTTGGTATATTATATAGTTCTCCTCTGTTTTCTTCCTCCCTGGTTTGGAAATTAAGACTATGATTCATTCATATGATTTAAAGCTCTGAGAGGGAGAACTTACATGTTAGATGACAGTCTCGGCACAAATCTATACAAATCTAAGGCAACATCACAGTAATATAAGTAATACAAGTTTGTGCTCCTAATACTGATGCCAAAGAGGCCAAAATTGGCCTACAGCATCTTCTAGAAATATCACCAAAAAAGATGCCACGTTCATCATAGGGGATTGGAATGTCAAAGCAGGAAATCAAAAGATAATTGGAATAACAGAAAAGTTTGGCCTTGCAATACAAAATGAAGCAGGGCAGACACTAATAGAGTTTTGTCAAGGTAACTTGCTGGTCATAGCAAACACTCTTTTTCAACAACTCAAAAGGTCACTGTACACAGGGACTTCACCAGATGATCAGTATAAAAAGAAGATTGATTATATACTTTGCAGTCAAAGGTGGAGAAGCTTTATACTTAAGACCTGAAGGATAACTGTGGCTCAGATCATGAGTTTCTTATTGAAAAATTTAGACTTGATTTGAAGAAAGTAGGGAAAAACCATCAGAGCCTATAGGTATGACCTTAAAAAAAATCCCTTATGTATATGAAGTGGAGGTGATAAATAGATTTAAGGGATTAGATAGAGTAGCTGAAGAACTATGAACAGAGGTCTGTCATATTACGCAGGAAGCAACAACAAAAAACATCTCAGAGAAAAAGAAGAGCAAGAAAGCAAAATGTCTGTCCGATGAAGCTTTACAAATAGCTGAGGGAAGAAGGCATGTGAAAGGTAAAAGAGAAATGGAAAGATATATTCAACTGAATGCAGAATTCCAGAGCAAGGAAATACAAATATAGCAAGGAAAGATAAGATGGTTCTCTTAAGTGAGCAATGCAAAGAAATAGAAAAAAAAAAAGCAATAGAATGGGAAAGACATGAAATCTCTTTAAGAAACTTAGAGATATCAAGGGAACATTTCATGGAAAAATGGGCATGATAAAAGACAAAAACGATAAGGACTTAAGAGAAGCAAAAGAGATTAAGAGGTGGTAAGGATATACAGAAGAACTGTACAAGAAAGATCTTAACATCATTTATAACCAAAATGGTGTGGTTACTGATCTAGAGGCATACATCATGGAGAATGAAGTCAAATGGGCCTTAGAAAACATTGCTAACAATAAAGCTACTGGAAGTAACAGAATTCCAGCTGAGCTATCTAAAATCTTCAAATAAATAAATAAATAATCTTTAAATAAATAAATAATCTTTAAAATATTTAAAATATTAAAAAAAAGATGATGCTGTTCAAGTATTGCACTTAATATGTCAGCAAATTTGAAAAATTCAACAGTGGCAGCTGGATTGGAAAAAAATTGCTTTATGTCTCAACCCTAAAAAAGGGCAATGCCAAAGAATGTTCAAATTACCAAACAATTGCATTCATTTCACACACCACGAAGATTATACTTAAATATTTGCAGGCTAGGCTTCAGCAAACCACAAATTATGAGAAGTGCAGTCTGGTATTTGAAGAGGCATCGGAACTAGAGACCAAATTACCAACGTTTGCTACATTATGGAGAAAGCAAGGGACTTCCAGAAAAAAACAAAACAAAACATCTACTTCTCCTTCACTGACTATACTAAAGCCTTTGTGTGGATCACAACAAAATGTGGCAATTTCTCAAAGAGATGGGAGTACCAAATCATTTTACTTGTCTCCTGAGAAACCTGTATACTGATCAAGAGCCAACAGTTAAAACTGAATTTGAAACAACTGATTGGTTTAGGATTGGGAAAGGAATATGACAAGGCTATTGTCCCCTTATTTATCTAACTTGTATGAAGAGGATATCATGCAAAATGCCAGGCTGGATAAATCAAAAGCTGAAATTAATGTTGCGAGTAAAAAGACCAACTCTCTGAGCTATGTAGTCGATACCACTCTGATACTAGAAAGTGAAGAAGAATTAAGAAGCCCCTTGATGAGGGTGAAAGAAGTGAGTGTTAAAGCTGGCTTAAAGATTAACATTTTTAAAAACTAAAATCATGGCAACTGGTGTCATCGCTTTCAGGCAAATAAAGGGAGAAGAAATGGAAGCAGTGTCAGACTTTATATTCTTTGGCTCAAAGATCACTGAAGACAGTAACTGGAGCCATAAAATTAAGACACTTGCTCCTTGGAAGGAAAGGTATAGTAAATCTGGACAGCATGCTAAAAAGCAGAGATATCACCTTGCCAACAAAGGTTGTTTACAAGAGACATTCTTGAAGCAGAAAGACACACACAGTTAAAGATAAGGGACTGGAACAGTATCTATTATACTTCAGCTAAAATAAAAAAGGCAGGGATAGCCGCCATACTCTCAGGTAAAGCAAAAGCAAAAATGGACCTGATAAAAAGAAATATTCAGGGAAAATAAATTTTGCTGAAAGGTACCATAGACAATGAATTAATATCAATTAATATCAATACTGAATATATATGCAAGTGGCATAGCATCTAAATTCTTTTTTATTAATTAACTTTTAGTTTTCAACATTCACTTCTACAAGATTTTGAGTTCCAAATTTTCTCCCCATCTCTCCCCTCCCTCCACCCCAAGATGGCATACATTCTGATTACCCCTTCCCCCATCTGCCCTTCCTTCTATCGCCCCTTCCCCCTTCTCTTATCCCCTTCCCTTCTATTTTTCTGTAGGGTAAGATAGATTTCCATATCCCATTGCCTGTATATCTTATTACCCAGTGGCTTGTAAAAATAATTTTTAGCATTAGTTTTTAAGACTTTGAGTTCCAAATTTTCTCCCTTCTTCCCTCCTCACCTTATTGAAAAGGCAAGCAATGCAATATGGATTATACATGTACAGTCATGCAAAATACTTCCATAATAGTCCTGTTGTGAAAGACTATATTTCCCTCCACCTATCCCACCCCCATTCATCGTATTCTCTCCTTTTACCCTGTCCCTCCTCAAAAGTGTTTGCTTCTGATTATCCCTCCCTCAATCTTCCCTCCCTTCTATCATTCCCCCCTCTTATCCCCTTCCCCTCTACTTTCCTACCCAATTGAATGTCTATGTTATTCCTTCCTTAAGCCAAATCTGATGAGAGTAAAGTCTACTCATGCCCTCTCACCTCCCCCCTCTTCCCCTCCACTGTAAAAGCTTTTTTTGGTCTCTTTTATGTAAGATAATTTACCACATTCTACCTCTCCCTTTCTTCTTCTTCCAGTACATTCCTCTCTCACCACTTAATTTTATTTTTTAGATATCATCTTTTCATATTCAACCTGTACCCTCTGTCTATGTGTATGTGTGTGTGTGTGTGTGTGTGTGTGTATGTATATATGTATATACGCTGACTACCCGAATACTGAGAAAGGTCTCATGAGTTACAAATGTCATCTTTCCATGTAGGAATGTAAACAGTTCAACTTTAATAAGTCTTTTATGTTCAACCATAGAATCCTATTATGGGAATAGAGATGACCAGGGTTCACCTTCAGAGGAGGACGTTGAAGTAAAAAAATCTTGAAAAAGCCATGTTAAATGGTCACTTGCCCAAAAAGAATTTACAGAAGATCTTTAAAAAGACTTTAAAAATCAAATGACAGACATGGAGGAAAAACTAAAAAAAATAAAATAAAAAATAATCCAAGAAAAACAAGAAGGTTATGAAAGGAAAGTCAACCAATTAGAAAAGGAGATCCAGAATCTCAAGGAGGAAAATGACACCTTGAAAATTAGAATTGGGCAAAGTGAAGCCAGGGAAATTATAAGAGATCAAGAAATAATTAAACAAAACATGAATAATGAAAAATAGGAGAGAAGGTAAAACATCTTATAAGAAAAACAACAGATTTGGAGAATAGATCAAGAAGAGAAAGTATAAAAATAATCAGAGTAACTGAAAGTTATGATCAGAAAAAGAATCTTGATGCAATAATACAAGAAATAATTAAAGAAAATTGTCCTGAAGCATTAGAACAAGGCAGAGAAGTAGAAATAGAGAAAATCCATCGAACACCACTTAAAAGAGATCCTATGACAAAAACTCACAAGAATATCATAGTCAAATTCTGAAATCCCCAGATCAAGGATAAAATATTAAAAGCATCAAGATTAAAACAATTTAAATATGATGGTGCCACAATTAGAATTACACAAGACCTAGCAGCAGAGACATTAAAGGACCGCAGGTCTTAGAGCACAATATATCAAAGAGCAAAAGACCTGGGGCTCTGGCCAAAAATATCATACCCTTCAAATTTCAGTATTTTCTTGAATGAAAAAAAAAATGGACATTTGACAAACCCTCAGACTTTCAAGACTTTGAAAAAAAAATCCTCAACTTAAGAGAAGATTCAACATACAAGAACCAAGAGAAATGTAAGGTATATACCAAAGACCGACTATAAGGGATTTACAAGAACAGACTGCTTACCTTTTATATAGCATAAAATGTAAAATGTGTGTCTAACATTCTTATTAATAATTGTCGAGCTTATAAGAAAGAGGGGGATAAACCTGTGATATGAATTTTAAGAGTAAAACCATTTAGAAACAGCTAGAAAGAGTAACTATTTCTAAAAGAGAGGTGCAAGTGGGGTGGAGCCAAGATGGTGGCTGGAAAGCAGGGACTTGTGTGAGCTCCCCACCAAGTCCTTCCAAAAACCTATAAAAAATGGCTCTGAACAGATTCTAGAACTGCAGAACCCACAAAATAGCAGGGGGAAGCAGGGCTCCAGCCCAAGGCATCCAGGCCAGCCTGGATGGTCGCTGGGTGAGGTCTATTGCTCACAGAGCCCAGCGTGGGCGTTGGCAGAACCAACCAGA
The DNA here is from genome assembly GCA_028646595.1 of Phalanger gymnotis. Taxonomy (NCBI): domain Eukaryota; kingdom Metazoa; phylum Chordata; class Mammalia; order Diprotodontia; family Phalangeridae; genus Phalanger; species Phalanger gymnotis. Next base: position 10,720 of record JAQQSZ010009724.1, read on the forward strand.
CCCAGAGCCGGGTGGAGCAAGACCTAGCGCCCTGAATCAGTGAGCTGTGGCAGTTGCCAGACTTCTCAACCCACAAACACCAAAGACAACAGAGAAGAACTACAAAACCCACAAAATAGCGGAGGGAAGCAGGGCTCTAGCCCAGGACAGCCTGGATGGTCTCTGGGTAAGGTCTATCGTGCATGGAGCTGGGAGAGGAGTGGACCAGAGCAGAGCCCATTGTGGGCCGCGCGGACCAACCAGACCAGGAGCGAGCCCTAGCGCTCCGTGAGCAATCAGTGAGCTGTGGCCGTTACTAGACTTTTCAACTCACAAACACCAAAGACAACAGAGAAGGTTAGTTGGAAAAGCTGCAGGGAGAGAGTGGAGTGACCAAAGGGAGGGCTGACTGGGGAACAGGACAACCAGAATACACCATCTTGGAGTGGGCAAGAGGGTAGAAATGGGGAGAAAATTCGTAATTCAAACTCTTGTGAAAATCAATGCTGAAAACTAAATATATTAAGTAAATTAAATAAATGAATTTTTTAAAAAAAGAGAGGTGCAAGAAGAAGAAAGGATACAGAGGATTAAGATGGGGGAGGAGGGCTGGTAGTTCTGGTAATCTACTTTCATTGGGAATGGGTTTAAAAGGGAACAATACATATATATTTAGAAGAGTATAAAAGTCTCCTAAATTTAGAAGAAATAAAATGGTAGGGGTTTAGTGAGGGGGGAGAGGACAAGGGAGGGATTAGGACAAGGAAGGGATTTTTAGAGGGGAGAATGAGGGAATAAATAAAGGTTGTTTAGATTAATGGGAATGGGAGGATAGGGAAAGGATCTTTGGAGGGGGGTAGGCAAGTAATAGGAGGGCAATGTAGCAGGTAGAAGTAAAGTAGAAGAGGCAGGAGAGATAGGAAACAAGAGATATGTACAAACATAAAAACAAAGATCGGGAGTAGAGTATGTGTGGGAAAGTATATGTCTATATATGCATGTATATATGTATGTGTATGTATATATCTGTATGTGTATATATATAACAAGAAACATATCTATACTATATTGTAGCCTTCTGGGGGGTGGGGGAGGGGAAAAACAAAGTTAAAAAGTACACAGCAGAGAACAAAAGAAAACACAAGGTAGCAAAGAAAAGATGGACATTTCTCAACACAAGATTTATTATTTATCATAGAGGCTTACTTGAAATGAAAATTGATTGTTACATATTTTGAATCCTCTCTTATGTTCTGCTATGCACAAAACATGCTTTTTTTTCCTTTCTTACTTTGTATTTAAGTTTCAATATTTAAGTTTATGATATGTTTTTGTTTCTTTTCTCTATTATGTATTTGTGTTTTGGTAAAATAAAATAAACTTTTAATTTAAAAAAGTCCTTTATGACTTCTCTCTCCTGTTTACTTTTTCATGCTTCTCTTGAATCTTATATTTGAAAGTCAAATTTTCTATTCAGCTCTGGTCTTTTCATTAAGAATACTTGAAAGTCAAGACCAGAGCTGCATGAAGGGGTAAACAAGAAAGAGAAATAATAAGGGACTTACTAAAGTTGAACTGTTTTGTTTACATTGCTACATGGAAAGATGATGTGTATGATTCATGAGACCTCAGAATCATAGTAGCTGAAAGGAATATGCATATATATGCATGTGTATGTATATATATACATATGTGTATATCTATGTATGTATATATGTCGGTGTGTGAATGTACGTATACACACACACACACACACACACATAGAGGGCATAGGGTGAGTTGAATATGAAGGGATGATATCTAAAAAAATAAAATCAAATTAAGGGATAAGAAGAATATATTAAGAGAGGGAAAAAAGGAGAGATAGAATGGAGTAAATTATCTAGCATAAAAGTGGCAAGAAAAAGCAGTTCTGTAGGAAGGAAAGAGGGGGCAGGTGAGGAAGAATGAGTAAATCTTGCTCTCATCAGATTTGACCTGAGAAGGGAATACCATACACAC
>JAQQSZ010009725.1:0-12699 GCA_028646595.1 Phalanger gymnotis
AAAAAAAAAGAAAAAAAAAGGTTACAGAACAAGCCATTTTTTTCCACAGGAAAAAAAAGTCTGTCAGAATTTGTATTTTAGCTCAGAGTTTCTTAGAATTCACAGCTAAAAGGCTGATGTTAATTTGGCTAACGTATAAGAAGTGGTTTCACACAAAAAGGCCAACTTAAAAATTAAATTAATTGGTATGACAAAATATTTGGTGTCACCTAAATTTCCTCTCTTCCCCAGTGTGTCTAAGCACAGTGCTCTAGACATAGAAGAGATTTAATACAGTGCTTTTGTTGAATAAGATGAATTAGCATAACCTATGCTGTGTTTTTGGTCTAAAGCAGCTAGTTAGTGACAGAGTTCAGATTACAATCCAGTCAGTCTCTAATTTCATTTCTTTAGACTTTGCTTCTTTGATGCTTCAACTTCCTCTTCTATAGAATGAGACTGGAAGATCAGATCCCATAGGTCTCTTTAGCTCTAAAATTCTATACCTGTAAGTCACCCTGTGAAGAGCTTACTACTCTAGTGCAGTAAGAGAAATCTGCATTGATATAATACGTTTATACAGGTTTACAAGACGCCTTTGGTCATTCTCTGCCCCACCCCAGGCACCCTGCCTCACCCCAGGCACCCTGACTCACTTAGCCCTCTTTCTTATTCTCCGCCCACGATGGCTGTACAGACAGCAGGACTTCATGGACTGCTTCATAGTTCAGCTTAAATTTTATTTCTTCTTGTAGATCTGTGGTTAATACCTTTCCTGCACTGGGAGAGGTAATTTAGGGATTTGCTTCAACAAATTTGCACTGGGTTGCACAGAGACAAAAATAAGTGAGCGTGAAGAGTATCAAAATACTTTGTCATTTACTCTGCTTCATTATGTCAAGAAAAACTTAAAAGGAGAATTATTCCTGGAAAATAAACCATAAATAGCAAATGAAGGAAACTAAGAATGAAAAAAAGCTGATGTCCTACTTTAGCAGCAATTAAGGTTTTAAATATTACTGGAATCTTGAAAAAAAAAGTATTTCAAACAGTTTTATATGCATATAATTATTTGTTTGCCTTTAATCTTGGCTTACTGAATATACCTTGTAAAGAATCTTTATGATTTAATCTAGAATTCTGTCATTATCAACTGTAGATAAAACAAATGTAGAATCAATCAAAAGGCAAGAATGAAACTGAACAATGACTTAGGAAAAAAAAAAGGCCCTCCCTGTGGGTTTGGCTATTATTCCACTGAACTATAGGAAACAACAAAATCATTTACTCTAAAAGAAGGTTATTTTTGTTTGAACTTATTTTACTTAAGATAGTTTTGATTTCTTTAGAAAAAAACCTAAATTTGAATTACTTATAACATTTGTGCTACTGGAGTAGATGGCCCACCATTAGTTGGTCAGTGAGCACTATTAGGTTTGTCCTCAAAACACTATGTTTATTAAGATCAGAATAAAAACTTATTCCTATACTCTACTACTTTAACATTTTAAACTACTTTTTCTATTCTCCATAAAGATTAAAATTTTTTAAAATTCATATTAAAAAGTGGAATGTACCAGATTTTGTCCTCTATGTGAAAAGAAAAGACTTCAATGCAATGATATGACTAAAAGCTCTACTTAGAGAATAATTCTTATGTGCTCAACTTTCTTTTACTGCCACATACAAGTCATATTTATTAAAAGTCTTTGCTAGTAATTAGTGAGTATGACTTAGCTGTATCCAGAGACCTGTAAATAGATATTTCATGAATTTCAAAAAATTATTACTAAAAATAATTTATAGTATGTATGTGGGGCACACAGTAGGCACCTGTAATTAAGATTTAAGTCCTAATAACTGAAATTAAATTAAGATTCTTTCTTGTGTCTAGGAAAAGTGATGAATTATCTCCCATTCCTCCCAAATTAACATCTTAATTATGTAAGTTAATATTCTATTTCTAACTGTGATTTCTGGTATTAAATCTCTCAGATTTACCTCTGTGATCTCTATCCTTTTTGCAAGATCATCAAGAGAAAGGCAGCTCTCATCGGAAGGCAGAGGCTCCTGTAGACTATAAGATGCTTCTTCAGGTGAAAGATCTTGAAGGGTGTCAGAGTCTTCCTGATTTTCTTCATATGGAAGATAAGGCCCAGTGTCTTTTAGGCATCCTTCTAAAAGCTTGTTCAAGTAATCTTTTGTTTCTTTACTGACTTCCTCCTCCTCCTCCTCCTCTTCCTCCTCCTCTTCTCTCCATTCCTCTGGTGCTATAAGTAGTTCTGGATCCTCCAAGTCAGATGCTCTGTTATCTTCACAATGCACATTTTCTGGTGGTAATTTTCCATCACCATCTGTAAGATCGGGTTGCTGCTGATTTAATGCATTGTTTTCAAGTTCTTCTGTCACAGTCACATCACAGGCATCCTGGGGCTGCCGTTGGAGTCCATTTCTTTCAGCCTGTAAATTTTCATCTTCAGGATTCAGAGGAAGAGTTATATGTTCACCGCTTGATAAAACCAAGGGATCTACCATTGATCTATCAGAAATCAGCACCTTAGGTCTATCAGCAGCTGCTTCTCTTTTGGCTCCATCCTCACAGACTTCCGTGTCCTCTTTGCTCAGATTCTCAGAAGAATCAGAGCCGGGCCTGCTGCTTGCTGTCTCTGAGGGCTGGGTGTGTGACTCTGATATTGATTCAGCCCTGCGCTGCTGCTCCTCCATGTGGTCTTTGCTGGCACTTACTGGAGGACTGACTGCCTCCATCAGCTTATCAATCTGATTACTGAACAGACTCCTCTCACTTTTCTCTTCCTCTTTGTGCTGGTTTTCTTTCCTTGATTCAATGCCGGCCCAAGTTTCACTCTCTAAAGATGAAAAAAAAAATTCTCAATTTGAAAAATAACTTTGTAGATGAACAAAGATGAGAAAGAACATTTCCAGGTGGAATCTGTTGCAAGAGTGTTCAGCTTAAGGTAAGAGTAACCACGTAAGAGTAAACAGGAGATATACTTAGTTATTTCCTAATCAATGTATTTGCAAAAAGAACTAAGTACATTTCATTCAAAACCATTTTAAAAGGTATTAATGAAAATGATTGGTGCAGTGGAAAAAGTGTTGGACCTGAAGTTGGGAAGACTCGTCTTTCTGAGTTCAAATCTGGCCTCACACACTTACTAGCTATGTGACCCCGAACGAGTCAAACCCTGTTTGCCTTGTTTTCCTCACCTGTAAAATGAGCTGGAGAAGGAAATGGCCAACCCATATAGTATCTCTACCAAGAAAAACCCAAATGGAGTCATGAAGAGTTGGACACAAGTGAAAAATGATTGAACTGAATAGAAGTAGAGTATTTTAAAAACATCCAAGGCATTTTTTGTACTTTTATTAAGGACCAAATGAGATCATATTTATAAAGTATTTTTCAAGTTCAAAAGGGTAATGGGTATTGTAACAAAATATTAGTTTGAGTCATAAAAATGTGAGCTTTTTTTAGAATAAAAGGTAAAGATCTAAACTGCTAAGATTTCTAATGATTATGAAACATCCCCTCTCCCCAGCATCCCCTCTCTCCCTGCAAAAAAAAAAAAAGCAATCTGCATTGGTTCTAATCTACTGGAATTCACTCCCTCCTTGGACTATTTTAATCGTTTCCTAACTAGCCTTCCTGTATCCATTTTTTTTTTCCTGCCTGAAATCCATCCTTCACACTGCTGTCAGATTATTTTTTCTTAAGCATACATCTGATCATGTCAATACTCTGTTCAAAACTTTTCAACAGCTCCCCAACTGCCAAAGCTCTCCACAATCTGGCAACGCTATCTACCTTTCTTGAATATGATTCCCTGCCCTGTACATTTATAATTCAGCCAAACCAGACTACTACATTCCTTGGAATACACCCCTTCTTCTCAGCTTCCCAGATGGCTCTCTTCGTCAAACTGTCAAACTGCCACTGCCTCCATGAAGTCTTCCCTGATTCTGCTTGGTAATGATTCCTTCGGCAGATCACATTCCTCTGGAAAACTGTAAACTCCATGGGGTGGGGCTAAGACTCTGTTTTATCTAGACTATTATGTTTTCTCCATAGCCCATAACACAGGGAGGACTCCAACAAGGCAGGCTAATATTCAGAACTCGGAAAGACCTTAGCAAGAGGCTTAACAGATGCTAAACTGAACTGACTTAAAATATACATATTTATTTAAGCACAATAATCTTCAAATCAATTTTTTTGTAATTACATGCACATATATTCTGGAGGAAAGTTTTAAAGTAATCATAGGGGCATTTTAGCAAAACACCTAATTATTTTTTTGATAACTCAAAAATTTTTTTTTCAGAGTGCAAAACAAATGTAACACATTCTAAAGAGGCAGGGTAGAGATTGGAAATGTAGTTTCATTGGTAGAGGGGAACCCCCGGTGAGGAAACTCCTTCCACTACAGGTTGGCACCTTCTCTGCAAGTTATAGTCTTAGAGAGTTGCTTATGGTAAGGGGTTGAAAAGTTAAATGACTCACTAGGGGTTACATAGACACTAAGTCTGTTGTTTAGGGCAGAACTTAAACTGAGGTCTTCATGGATCCTAGGCCAGTTTTATACACACTATGCCACACAGGATTGGACTGTTTAGCCTCCGAGGTCCCTTTTATCTCTGGATCCCTATGATCCTATGATTCTATTGCCCCCCAGGCCCAGGGACTTCCATCCCTCCTCCTCAAGAAGCCTACTCATCCTCTTCCGCTCTCCTTGCCCATCTTGCCCTCCAAATTGGGATATTTATGCAAAAAAAAAAAAAACAACCTGGCTGCAATTATTTTAGCTTAATTCTAGAAGTAAAAATTAAAGGGAAACAACAGCATACATAAGTAGAAATAAAGGCAAGGGAAATGAGAAAGAAATGATGAGGCAGAGAGAAAGGAGAGAAGGAAGAAAGACAATAGAGGAGAATCAGAAGGAATGAGAGGAATAGAGGGAGAAATAGAGAGACAGAAGAGGATAACAGAAAAAGAAGACTGAAGAAAAAGAGGTTGTTAGGCTGCCATTCCACCGAAATGTAGGCTAATCAATTAAGAACTCTTTCTAGCTCTTTCAATTGATTCTTACATTTTTAATCCTTACAGTTTCATTCTGAAAGGGATTAACTCTACTTAGGTGGAAATTATTCTCTGAACTGTGGCATCAGTATCACCCGAAGGCCTGATGAAAGCTGTCCTGGGTTAGTGGCTCCCCATTATGCTATCCTCTGACAGGACATAGGGACTGGACCTGTGATTTCACTGATACAGAGAAATATTTCCTCATATTTCCAGAACCTTCTCAGCATCTTGCACTGAAGGGGTCGCTAGTGTAACAAGTTTAAGAAGCACTGGCCTAGAATGCTGACAGGTTAATTGACTTGCCAAAGGTTACATAGTCAGTTTGTGATAGTGGCAGCTCTTGAATCTAACTCTACCCACCAACAAGGTATCAGAATCAATTGTGGAAAGCACCTGATCTGCAATCAGAGGACTGAGTCCCAAGCTCAGTGCTAGCGTTCATGTGTACCCCTGGGCAAGGCATCTAATTTTTTGAGTCTCAGTTTTCCTGTCTGTAAAATGAGGGAGTTGGATTGGCTCTTTAAGGTTCCTTTCATCTCTCAATCCTATGATTAAAAGAAAACAAAGAACTATAAGATAAATAAATAAAATTATATGCTCTCCAATTAGGACGTGGAAAAAATCATATTAGAGACACTGGGAAGTTCAAATATGCAGAAAAATAAGGGATATTATATGGTGACGAGAAAAGGACAGAAAGGAAGCAATATGACATGTTACATTATCTGTTTTCCAGGTCTGTCTTCATAAGCATGCTTAGCCAAGAGACTGTCATGCTCAGCCCTTAATAAAACAATTCAAAGTAAATGTCTGTTGATGACGACATGAATAATTTATATTATAAAACATGGAGGTTTTAAACACAAAGTTTCTGGCTTTCCTCTAGCTGAGGTTAGTAGTGACTGAATATATGCTACAACTTGATTAATTAGAGGCCAACGTGTAGTACACTTGAGGTACAATTCAATTTTGGGGGGATTCCTGTAGTAACTCCTTAATTATAATCAATGACCCCAGAGAACAAAGTTCATGACCAGCAGGGCATATACAGTAGCACTCTTTATATTGTTACTATATTTGTTCATTTGGAAACAATATGGAAACCATTTTTGATATCTTTTACATGCTTAAATTTGGAGGGGGAAAGAGGTGTCCAGTGTGACTTGTAGAGAGCAAAAGTTACCTAGACTTTTACTGAATATAAAGAGAAATAATCATGGAACATATGGTAGGTACTCAGTAAAAAGTTATTGTATTAAGCCATAAAAGATGATTCAACAGTAAAAATTAATCCAGGTTTACATGCTTTAATATAACACATAACACAATAATTGTTGACTTTAGGCAGCTACTAGTTGTAAATTTTACATTTTAAATTAATGTTATTTTGGTCTTTAGAGAGTTTGGATCCTAAACCTGGTAATGGACAGATCCATGAACTCTAATCATGAATTGTTTTTTCCTTAGTAGAAAAGGTATTATTTGAGAAAAGATGTCAGTAAATGAACTGCTTTTCTAGTAGAGAGAAAACAGACAGACAACTATTTATGATATGGAGCCAAAGCTAAACAGTATTACCTATATATTAATTTTAAACTTAAATACAAAATCTGCAAGAAGTAGCTGAGTAAAAACAACAGATTAAAAACATATTTATTAGGACAATTACACGCATATGTCATTTTATTGCACTTCCCTTTATTGAGACTGCAGATATTGTGTGTGTTTTTTTCAAAGAAACAAATCAATGGCTTGTGTTTATGGCAACTCTGCATCAAGCAAGTCTATAGGTGCCATTTTTCCAACAGCATGTGCTCACATTGTGTCTGCTGTCACATTTTAGTAACTGTCACAGTATTTTAAATGTTTTCATTATTATTTTATTTTTTATAGCGATCTATAATGAGTAATCTTTGTATTACTACTGTAACTGCATTGGGGCACCACAAACTGAACCCATATAAAACGGAACTTAATCAATAAATGTGGTATATGTTCTGACTGTCCCATCCACTGGCCATTCCCCCATCTCTCTCCCTTCCTCACTCCCTTTGGGCCTCCCTATTCCTTCAAACACAACAATACTGAAATTAGGCCCATTAATAACCCTACAATGGCCTCTAAGCGTTCAAGTGAAAGGAAGAATCAATTGATAGAGAAAACTTAATTGTCTTATTTTAAGAAATTGCTACAGCCAACTCTAACTTCAGCACCCAGCACCCTGATCAGTTAGCAGCCATCGACATCAAACCAAGACACCAGCAAAAAGATTCTGACTCTCTGAAGGCTCGGATGATGGTTAGAATTTTTTAGTAATGAAGTTATCTTTAATTAAGATATTTACATTGTATTTTTAGACCTAATACTATTGTACACTTAACAGACTACAGTCTCGTGTAATGTAGCTTTTATATGCACCGAGAAACCAAAAAATCTGTGTGACTCGCTTCATTGCCATATTCTCTTTATTGTGGTGGTCTGGAACCTAAATAGCAGGATCTCTGAGGTACTCCTGTACCTAAAATATAAAACATGGAAATGTCTATAGGCTGAAAGATTATCAGACAAAAATCTATTATAACAGGCTGGAAAAAATAAAAGCTAGCGATTTAAAGTTTGCAAATTGCTTTACAGATATTATCTCATTTGACCCCCTCAACGGCCCTGCGAGGTAGCTATCATCCCCATTTTATATTTGAGAAAACTGAGGCACACAGAAGTTACAGAAATACACAGTTAGTCAACATCTGGGGCTGGATTTGAACTCAGGTATTCCTGACTCTGAGGCCAACACTATCCACTGAAGCATGTAGTACAATTGGCAGCTTTCTAAGAAGTACAAGTGGCCCTAATTAAATAGACCCTAGGTATTAAATTCCTTGGGGGAAAAGAAAGATGTTTTATCTGTATGTATCAATAAATCAACAGTAGAAATAAAAAACTGCTCTGTTTCTTGGGTGACTAGAAGATTTGCCTGGAAAAATGAAAGGTTTCTGTGCTAGTGTGTCAAATTCAAAACAAACTCCAGTACTACCAGGATGCTTGGCTCTTGTAAGTAAGGCAAGGATAACTGTTAAGTTCCTTTGTTTTCTGAGGTGAGAGGGTACAGTATAATCTGTGTAAGAAAAGCAGCACAGCTAGTTTCATGACCTCAACATTTAAAATAAACTTGTCACTTCTACTATCAAGTGAAGCCAAATTTCTGAGTGAATAATAACAACTGATTACTGGTCTGACATTTCTTCTAGTCACTATGGTTAACCACTGTGAGGTGTTGTATCACAATGACATTGCTAACAGTGCTAGCAGTAGAAGGAACAAGGATGCGAATTACTGGAAGTAAAGAATAATCTACAATTGGTCTGTGTAGTTTCCGATCAGCAATGCTAACAGACTTCAGTTTAGTAACTGGGCCTTATTAAAGAAAAAAAAAAGGAGTACCCATATGTGTTACTGACTTCTGACTGAATCCTAAGTAACAGAGTAACAAATCAAATTTCGTGGGAGGGAGATTGGTGAAAATACAATAGTACATTTTTTTGGAAATTATTTTCAAGGCCACAATTAGGGTTTTACTATTTCTAGCAAGAATGGAAAGAGTTTAGGGATAAATTATCTTGAGTTTTTCCAGTTAAAATGAGTGTCTATTCTATTTTATAGGTCTTAATACTTTATTGGTTGGAAAAGATCACTCCTTTATATCCTTGAATGCTTAAAAAAAAAGCACAGAATTCATTTATTTTCTGCAAAACCAACTGCAATTCTACATGATGCCGGCATATTTAATATTTTAAATAGAGGAAATATAACAAATTTTCTAATTAATCACTTTGTAGTTGTATATATGTGTGTGTTTCTTTTAATGTGACATTAAACCTAAGCCAGGTTTCAAGGGCTTTTAGATGCCCATTTTTCCTATAGAATGATGATAAAAAAAATCATCCAAAAAACTCCCCTCCCATTTCATAACCAGGTCATGGAAATCTTTTTACAGGATACTTCAGGGCAAACAACAAACCTATTTTCTGCTGTAACCTTCCATAGTGCTTACTCTGCAAATACAGGCACTCAATAAACTTTGGCCTTTTTGGCTTCATTACTGCTTATGTGCTTGTCTCAGGACTCGAAAATGAAGGCAAACTGATTTTGACAGCAGGAACAACTAATCAACAAACTATTATTTTCCCCCACTGCAAACAAGCTAATAATTTACTTATTTACCTAAAAATTCTGCTTCCAAACTACATTTGTATCTCATGAGCATGTTTGAATGCCTTAATCTTTCACAGGCTGCTGAATTTAGATCTGGAAGGGTCCTAAAGATGAAGAAACTGATGCTCTGGGAGAGGCACTGACTTGCCAGGGGATTTGAACCCAGATACTCTGATTCTTAATCCATTTTCTCTCTCAGGGTGCCATGATGCCTCACTATATACATGAGGCAGCTTAGCAGAGTGAGTAAAACATTGGATTTGGTTTCCACAAGACTTCTTGAGTTCAAATTCTGTCCCTGACACTGGTGGAGTGACCTTGGGTAAGTCATTTAACCTCTAGGAATAGTAAGAACACTTAAAAAGGGTTGTTGTGGCAATCAAATGAAATAATTTATGTAAAGTGCTTTGCAAATGTTAACCTTCCCTTGCCTCCCTGCATTCACCCTGTCATATGTAGGCACATTTCAATGTGTCCTGAAACTCTGAGAGCAAAACTAACTTGAAATATATTCACTTAAAGTAGCAGAAGTTCTTGTTTGATTCTAAGTTGATAATACAACTAATAATTTTAATATTAACTTAGTTGTAAGTCATAAATAACCATAGTTGTAAAGCTGGAAGGGACCTTGGAGCTTATTAAGTTCATTTTTCTCATTTCAAAGATGTGGAAACTGAGGCCCAGAGAGGTCAAGTGATTTGTCTAAGGCCAAAAAGGTCATAAGTGTTAGAGCTGGGTTTCAAACCCAAGACCCTCTGACTCTTAATCTGGAGCCTGTCTTACTGAATGATGATACCTCCTGTTACAGATGACATATTACAATTTTGCATTTCTAAATATGCAACTAATTCAAATTTAAAAGTTACTATCAGTTTTAATTTAAGAATAATTCCTAAGATCACATTGTATTTTTTATAATGAGACAGTTTTTCAGTATGAGCAAAACAGGAATGAATTTACTACAGTATATATTTATAACACTTTAAAAAATAAATGTAAATTTTAATAAGTTTATATATGGTTTACTTCAAAAGGTGATAACTGAAAGTTTTAGGAGCATAATTGTTTAAGAAACATGCAGTGACTGCCTTAATGTGAAGGAACCATACTATGTGCTGTGGATGGAGATATGGGGATATCACTGGGGAAACAAGTAGCAACAGGTTGTTAGAGGTAGTGGGGGAAAAAGCAGTCAAATAACCACTACGAATTCATTACTTGTAGAAAATATATCCAAGTTGTTCAATGAAAGGAAACACATAGATAAAGAGGCATAAAATGAAGTCCATTCAATATTGGTAAACCACATGCTATTCAAGTAAATGAAACTTAAGATTTTCCATGTAAATTTCTTAACTCCTAATAACAACAACTAAGATAGCACTTTAAGGATGCCAAGACACTTTACATATAGTATCTTATTTAATCCTTATGCAGATTTGATCTTCACACCCTGAGTGTGACTACTTCTTTGGAATTCCTCCAAAGCAGTGACTCAGGAAGGAAGAACTTGGAAGGATTATGCAGAACTTACTAGCCAATGATAAAAATAACCTGAAACTCATATATATACACAGGTCATAATATAACTGATTTCTTTGAGAAGTCTCACCTCCATAACAGAGGCAAAGGGGTGGGATTTCCTCCTCCCTTCAATACTTAACCACTTGGGTTGACAAGTTGTGCCTCCTTTCAGAGGTGTACCTGATGTTCATATCAACCTATTCTCCATATGGTATTGGAGAACCTCAGTGTATAAAAGTATTTGGGAGGAGGTAGGAGACATCACATACTGTGATGTTCCATAGATGTCACCTCTTAGAGAGACAGCCATGGCTCTGGTGCCACCTCCTTTCATTCTGCCACACATTATTGCTGGGAATGGAAAATGGACTTTGAAAAAATTAGTGTGCACCGCAAAATTAAGATTGTAGTTTCAGAATCATCCTATCTATGGAATAGCAAAGATACTTCTTTTATATTTACATCAACAATTATAGATCTAAAGAGTCACTTTTCTTTTATGCTTTAGTTGCCTTTTTGTATGAAACAGTAAGTAATATGGTCTTGGACAATACTGTATTCAAAAAATGACTAGGATGGATTTGGCTACAGGAATTCATTTCCACCTGCTCCTGGTATTATTCAAAGCAATGGTGTAAAATTTGAATAGAAATGGATCCTTGCAGGCCACAAGTTGAAACAGAAAACCACAAATTAACGTCTATGCTGTCCTGTATTTTTATTTTATTTTGTTAAACATTTCCCAATTACATTTTCATCTGGTTTGGTCTGCCAGTCAGAGTCTGACACTTCTGGATTAAAGGATTTATTAGCATAAATTCATCACAGATACAAACTGTTATTGTTATCTCTCTCTATATATATATTTAAAATAGCATAACCTGAATTTCTTGAGGGTGTCCACACAGTACCAGTGAACTGTGTGATGTACAATGAAATGAAACTTTTGAGTTTTCAAATATATTTTTATAAGGATCTTTTATAAAAGTAACAGCACATTTAAGAAAATTTTCACCAAAGGCTTACACTAGTGTAAAAAATTATACCATCAAGGGATATCCTCATAAAAAGTCTTTACATGGCCATAACTATTACATTTAGAAACTAATTTTAAATATTTCAAGAATTCAGATTTTATCACCAAAAAACCCCAGAAAAATGGAGCCATAAAAAAACAAAACATAGCTATATGTTTCTCTAAAAAGATAAAAGTACAAAAAAAAAAAAAACAAAAGCTCCTGTCATGTGTGATGCAGATGGAAGACTTGTAGAATACCAAGAGTAATATTAAAATATGAAACTTCAATTAAATCAGAAATGCATACCTGACTTTTTGGTGGTAGCTCCTCTTTCCTCCAAATCTCCAATTACTCTTAACTGTGTAAAACATATCTCCTCCAAGGCCTTTTCTGTAGTTAAGATCTGTAAAATATTAAGATCTTTTCTAGTAACTGTTAAATTGAAGTTAATATGCTATAATGATTTGAAAAAGATCTTAATATTTTCCAAAAATATCTATTACACATGCAGAATGCTACAGATATTCCTACCAATAGTCTGTCATGGTTATTTTCAAAACAAGTAATTTCTTACCTTATGTTTTGAGAGAAGAGGCCTGTCAGGAAAATGGAGAAAAAAGAAGAATTAAAAACATTTCCAGCAAGAATGTGCTTCTGAACAAAATGTCACTGAAACTACAGCAAAAAATGGATTCACTCTTCTGGATTCTAATATTAGCACTGAACATTTCCAATGTGAAACATTACCATAGTAGTCTACATAGTTTAAAGTGCAAAGCTATATCACATGTTGATTTCATTTGATGACTGATTATTGTGAACGGTGCTTGACCTCTACTGTAGCTATAAATGTAAAAAAAAAAA
>JAQQSZ010009727.1:0-12698 GCA_028646595.1 Phalanger gymnotis
ACATGAGTATTGTGGAAGGGTTATACATAATGATACCCATGTGGCCCATGTTGAATTGCCTGACTTCTCAGTGAGGGTGGATGGGAAGGGAAGAGGGGAGAGAATTTGGAACTCAAGGTTTTAAAAAAATAGATGTTCAAAAGTAAAAAAGTTTTTCTTTTATTTTTAATGCAACTAGAAAATAAGATGCACAGGCAATGGGGCATAGAGATTTATCTTGCCCTACAAGAAAGGAAGGGAAAGGGGGATGGGAGGGGAGTGGGGTGACAGAGGGGAGGGATGATTGGAGAACAGGGAAACCAGAGTGTATGCCATCTTGGAGTGGGGGGGGTGGAAATGAGGGGAAAATTTGTAATTCAAACTCCTGTGAAAATCAATGCTGAAAACTAAACATATTAAAAAAAAAAAGATGAAAAAAAAGAAAAAAAGTGATAATTGCTAGAGTAAAATAAAAATGTATGAGGATTGAAAAGATTAATAAAGTATGGTAATACAAAGAAAAAAAACTAATGCAGACAAAATTAGAAGGATAAAAAGAAAAGTGAGGGAAAAAATACAACAATTTTTTCTGACAAGGCCTCATTTCTCAAATATATAGGGAAATAACCTAAATTTATAAAAATAAGAGCCATTCTCAAAGCTGATAAATGGTCAAACATATGAACAAGAAGTTTCCTTTAAAAAAATTAATCAAAGCTATCAGTAATCACATGTAAAAATGCTCTAAATCATTATTGATTAGAAAAATGCAAATTAAAACAACTCTTATATACTACCTCACACTTACTAGATTGACTAACATGACAGAAAAGGAAAGTGACAGATGCTGGAGGGGATGTAGAAAATTGGGATACTAATGCCCTGCTGATGGAATTAGCCCAACCATTTTGGAGAACAACTTGGAACTATGCCTACAGAACTAAAAAATGTATATACACTTGACCCAGCAATATCTCTACTAGGTCTGTATTGCAAAGGGATTAAAGAAAAAGGAAAAGAACTTACTTATACAAAAATATTTATAGCATCTCTTTTTGTGGTGTGAAAGAATTGGAAATCGAGGGGATGTCCATTATTTGGGCAGTGGCTGAACAAGTTCTGATATGTGATTCTGATGGGATATTATTATGATATAAGAAATGATGAGCAGGATGGTTTCAGAAAAAAACCTGGGTAGTCTTTATATGAATTCATACAAAATGAAGTGAGTGAAACCAGGAGAATATTGTAACAGCAATGGAAGGATGATCAGTTGTGAAAGATTTAACTACTGTAATCAAGACAGTGATCTAAGACAGTTTGAAAGGATGAATGTTAAAATATATTCCATCCCCAGAGAGAGAACTCATGAACTTTGAAAGCAGATTTAAGCACATTTCTTCTTACTTTATTTTGTATGTTTTTTTAAATAACACGTCTACTATGAAAATGTGTTTTTCATGACTTCATATGAGTAGTTGAAATCAAACTGCTTGCCTTCTCAAATTGGGTGGATAGGAAAATGGAAGAGAGAAATTAGAACTAAATTTTTTTTAAAGTGAAATGTTAAACTTTTATATATAATTGGGAAACATTTAACAAATAAAATATATTAGAAAAACAAATAATCATAGATAAGCAAAACAATGTCAAATAATGCCTATCTCTGCCCCTTGTGTTAATCATAAATCCTCAAGAAACATGGTTAGAGATTATTTTGATCAGGATGCTTAAATGTTTCTAAGTTATATTTTTTATGGTGTTATTATCCTTATAAAAATTGTTTTACTAGTTCTGCTCACTCCACTCAATGTCATTTCCTGTACTCAAGATTCTCTGAAACAGTGTCTCTTGTCATTTTTTGTGGTGCTATAAATTTCATTACATGTATGTATATGCCACAATTTTTTCAACCATTCCCCAACTGTCTATGAGGCAATATAAAGTAATTGCCCCCACCCTAATTATTTTACCTCATCCCACTTTTAATCCTCTTCTAAGGATCAACTGTTTTTCTTGTGACTTTTATCCTACTTCTAAATCCCACACCCCCATATACACCCCTGCTTGTTTCCTTGTTGTTTGATGTGTCTGTGCCAAACTTCGTGTATGTTTTCAACCCTACTTTGTCAGTTTAGGTAAGAATAAGGTTCATCGGAACAAAACCAATACATCTTGGGGGCCCTCAATATTTTTAGAAGACATTAAATTTCTGAAAGGACACTTTCTTTCCCTCTTTTTTCTTCCAGTATGGGAAATTTTGCTTAGTATCATTCCTTTCCTTCCAGTTACTCAAATGTAACTATCTGCCCTTCTCTGAACTTGAGTTTTCATTTCAAAATTCCTACTCAACCATTATCTTTTTGTCAAAAATGTTCGAAAGTCTTTTTTTCCACTAAAGGTCTGTTTTTTTCTCCCTGTAAGATTATGCTTAGCTATGTAAGATGAATTATACTTAGTTGTAAATATAAATCTTTTGCTTTTTGAATACTGTATTCCATGATTTTTTTCTCATTTTTAGTACAAGCTTCCAGGTGTGATCAGTGGATTCTTTCCAACTTTATTCTACCCTCTAGTTCTGAGAGATCTTGTCAGTTTTCATTTATAGTTTCTTAAAATATATTGCCTAGAATGTTTTTTATCATAATTTTAGGAATATTTTATGCTTCTAAATGATCTTTCTTTGACCTGTATTTAAAATTTTTTAATATTTTCTTCAGTTAAAACATTGTTTTGATTATGTTCTAACATTTTTTCTCGTCTTATTGAGTTATTCATTTTTGTTTGGTCTAGTCTACTTTTCAAAAATTCTGTTTCTTATGTAAAATTTACCACTTTTTCTGTCTAGGAAATGTATTATTTTTAATAATTCTTTCCTCAAGAGCTTCTATTTCATTTTTTAATCCCTTGCTTTATTTATTCTAGATATTTATGTAATTTTTGAGGAAAATCCATTTTTTTCTTTGTGTCTTTATGGGTAGTTTTTATAGTGTTAAATTTTCAGTAATTGCCAATACTGGTTTATGATTTCTTTGATTGTGCAAACAAACTTTACTCCCTGAATTCAGGATTTGTATTAGAACAAAACTTTGCTCCCTATTGTAATTTTTATTGAAGTTGTGTAAGGCCTGCTTGTTTTTGGCCTTGGTGTTATGAGTCCTTTTGCTAACCTTCAGATGTGGGTGTTAGGCTATACCCTGGATCTTGAGGTTCAGAGTACTGTAGTATATCAACAGGGAGTTCTTTGGTCTTTTGGGACAGAATTTTATGGTTCCCAGAGCTCCTGGGCTTAAGTTTTTTTTGATCTGAGGCTTATAGAACCAGCTTTTCATTCCCTATTACTTCTCCCAAGACTTTTAAAGCCCCAATCCTAGGGCTTTATGATGACCTAAGGAGTTTCCCAGGTGACTTCTCCACTCTTGCTGCCTCTAGACACAGAGCTTCACAGGTTTCCCGTTGTCCTTCTCTGGTCTTGGCTCATACTTTCATTGCTTGTGCAATGTCACTGTACTCTAAAGGATTATTCCACAATTAGTCAAAAGTCTATGACTGATTGAGTAAATCATTTGTGTCTGTCTTTACATATGCAATACTCCCACATCACTCTGTGGAAAAAAACAAAAACAAAAACAATGAATATACTCCCTCTCTTATGGCGAAAGGAATGGGAAAAGATGAGTTTGTTAGAGTGAATGACAATCATCAAAGAGACTTCATTCATTTAAAAATCAACTTCATCATATGATCAGAAATATGGAGGTAGGAGTTTTAGAGATCATTCAATCCAAAGCCTAATTTTGCAGAGGAGGCCCAAAGATTTTAACTGACTTGCTTAAGATGTCACAGTAGTTACGGGCTGAGCTGGGATTTGAACCTAGATTTTCTGAATCCAAATCCAATGCCATTTTAACTGCATTCTCTCTACACTCTCTTTAACTCTCTCCTGCCCCTCATCCTACCTGGCTTCTGATAAATGGGTATCCTTTGCTAAATTGTCATTCATGATCCACCTCCTAACTGTGGATTGTTCCACCAAGCTCTGTGCTGTCTGCTTCTCTTCTTTCTCTAAACATTCTCTTTTAGTAAATTTCTTAAGGATAGAGGCTAGTTGTCTTGTCTTTTATTTCTCAGTGCTGAACATGGTGCCTTGCATAGAGTCAGCATTTTATAAATGCTTGTTGTTGGATTGTATATAGACTGCATGGTTATGAGGTTATCGGCATTTAGAGACCAGTTATAGAATCAAGCAAAGCAAAAACAACACTGGCCTTGGAATCAGAATAGCTTGAGTAAAATCCCAAATCTGCCACTAACTCTTTGATCTTTGTGTCATTTTGTTTCTCTGACTTTATTAACTCCTTTACAACAAGCTAAATTACACACACACAACACACACACACACGCACACAGAAAACAATTAGTAATAGAGATTTATTGCTTCATGTGCATTCCTTTTTCTGTTCTTTCTATATAGAAAAAGTCAATTTTTAAAATAATTTAGTTAATTTCATAATTAAAAATATAAAGGACCCATGAAGGAGATGGTTGAGTTGAAATTTTAAGGAAACTAGGGATTTTTATTATCATTAATGAGCGTGATGCACTAAAAGTTTATGTGTGTACATACACAAATATGCAAACACATGTAGAATCTCTGGAGTCGCTGGGTTACTATGCGAAACATTTGAATTTAATAATCCTGGCAGAGCTCATGTTTATTTGTAATAGACTTAGAGAAACCTGGGTCACCTCCATGTCATGGCAATCAGTTGAATAAACTGGCAATGTTTAAATAATTGACTTGAAGATGAGTTGACTGAAGGGAAAATGCAGGGTGAGGTTGGCATGATACCTTTCTTCAAACATTTAAAGAGTTGCCATAAGTAGGAGGAACTTATTTCATTTGACTCCAGAGGACAGAACCAGTAGCACTAGATGTAAGTTACAAAGAATTGCTTGATGTCGAGAAAAAACTTCCTAAGACTAGATCTTTTTTAAAATATGACTGCCTTAAGAGAGAGTATCAAACAAAGTCTGGACAACTACTTTTCAGGTGGGTTCCATCTGTGTTTTAATTATATTATGAGTTCTTTCTGTGTATTAATTAGCTTCTGAGGTGCTTTCATCCTTCAAAATCTGTGATTTTGTGATAATAATTCAATGTAAGTCAACTAATTGCCATGATTATAATATCACTTCTTCTGAGTGGCAAAGACATGAACATTATCTAAGAACATACATGGTGATGCATTATATGTCTTTATTCACTATGAATCTTCCAATATTTGTCTCCAAAATGAGGCAAAGAAGTGGTGGCTAAAAGGCATGAAGTGGTTGCAAGAGGTTAAAATCGGCAGTTCAGACATTTAAATTCTAATTTCAGTTCTGTAACTAATTTCCTGTGTGACTTTAGGTTTTGTTGTTGTTGGGTTTTGTTTGTCTGTCTTGTTTGTATGTTTTTGAGGTAGGGAGTTAAGAGACATCCTCAGGGTCACATAGCTAGTAAGTTTCTGAACACAAATTTGAACTTGGGTCCTTCTGACTCCAGGATCCATGTTCTATCCATTCAGCCACCTAGCTGCCCCTAGGTATTGTTGTAGTTTGTTATTACTCAGTCATTTTTCAGTCACTTTGTGGCCCCATTTAGGGTTACATTTCTTGGCAGGGATATTGGAGTGGTTTGCCATTTCCTTCTCTAGCTCATTTTACAGATGAGGAAACTGAAGTAAACAGGGTGATTTGACTTGCCCTGAGTCACACAGCTAGAAAGTGTGTGAAGCCATATTCAAACTAGGAAGATGAGTTTTCCTGACTCTAGGCCCAGCACGCTATCCACTGTACCCTGACTTTAGGCTAGGCACTTAATCTCTCTGTGTCTCTGCTTTACTGCCCCTTTTGGAACTAGAAAAGACTTTAGAGACCTCTTCTTTCCAGCCCTGCAAATATTGAATCCATGGCCCAGAGAAGAGAAATCATATATCCAAGGCCAAAAAGCTAGCTAGTGGCAAATCTAGAGACAAAAGTCAATCAAACATCAAAGCTGTCATACCAGTATTCTTCAGATGGCATCACATTGCTTCCCATAAAACATAAAGGTGATAAGTCTCTGCTTACCTCAAAGAGGTCATTCTATTCCAAGCTGCCTTATGAAAGCCACCATGTTCCCATGGAGGAGGTGGTATTCATTGCTATCCTGAACACACAATTTCTATTGTATTGTGTGCAGTCCTAACATCCCTATCTTAGGAAAGATATTGACAAATTAAGGCACATCCAGATAATTTTAATCAGGACATTGGTAGGACTGAAAACAATTCCCAGCTAGGATTGAATGAAGGTAGATGGCACAAAGGAGAGGATTCTGGACTTGGAGTCAGGAAGACCTGAGTTCTTATCTTGCCCTAGACACTTGTAACAACAATGTTGCTAGCAGCTGCTGTGGGGGTGAAAGACCAACAACAAAAGCGCACAGAAGGGCTGCCAGCACAGGTTCTTTGATCTGCTTTTCTAAGTAAAGCAACTTTAAGGGGTTAATAATGTCACTTTAATCAAACATATATATATCATTCACTTAGTTCAGGGGGAAAAGCCTGCACTTTGAACTTCAAAGCAAATACAAACAGAAATTACAGAGATGATATAAACAGACCAAATCATAATATATAGTTACCAGACAAGCACTAACATCTGGGTTTTTTCAAAGCCAGGGGGCTCCAGTGGTTACCCAGAGTCTCATCTGGTCACATCACACAACACTCTTCCAGTGAGTGAGAGCCCCAAACAAAATGCTAACCTCTGAGTTTATATACCCTGTTCAGGGTAAAAGGGTATCACAACCATGGGACTCAAACCTAGTGAACTAGGCTTTCCCTTGACATAAGCAGGTCATCAAAAACTCCTGATTTAATCAAGGAAACAAAGTCCAGACTCATCAAAGGCATTTGATTACCTAAGTGCTCCGAAAGACAAAACAGTAAAAGAGTCCCACCCTAATTACCAATACAACACTTAATAGCTGTGTGACCCTAGGCATGTTAACCACTCTGCCTCAATTTCTTCATTTGCAAAGTGTGGTTAATAGTACCTACTATGAAATAACATGTATAAATTGTTTTGTATGCCTTAAAGTGCTACATAAATTTTAGCCATTATTGTTTGTCATTATTATTATATTTAGTTTTGAAAAGAGAAGACTTAGGAAAGACATGATTAGTGTATTCAAACATCTAAAGAACTGTCATGGAGAAGAGGTCTTTAAGCCAAGAGTGGGTGAATATATATATATATATATGTACACACACACACATATATCAGCTAATCTGTTATAATAGCGATTTCTGTTCTAACATGACTTGTCTAAATGACCTCCCTCCCTATGTCCTTCACGATTATGCGAATCTGTAATTTTTAAATCTTGCAGTTCTGATTTGATTTGAGGGTTAAATCATAAGGCTTCATGAAAATGCCTTGAAAAAGGCAAAAAAAACCTCTTTAGCTATCAGGTATTATGAGGGACTATCCTTATGTGATAGTATACAGAGAAGTCAAAAGTGATATAAAGCATTATCTTATATTTCACTTGCCAAATGTTTCTCTGAGTAAGAACCACTTCTGAAGGTCTTCATGATGCCAGAAATTAGGGAACAGAAATGACAGCATGGCTTATGTAATTCATAATATCTTTAGTACCAGTCAGGAAAAGGAGCTATAGTCACCCATTATTCTGCATATTCTTTTACACATTTCTTTTTGAGAAGAAGCCCTTCAATTTTTCCTGGTGATTAGAGGACCAAAGAAATTTATAGAAGGGAATTTTCTTTATGGTTCTATATAATGTAAACTCCTCAAAGGTAGGTGTCATTTCTTGTTTTTCTTTCTGCTTAGAACTTTCATGGTGCCTGGACATGGTAGGTGCTTAATAAATGTTTGTTGGTATATATTTATTGTTAGATTAAAAATGGCCATTTTTGAGCTATGACCTTGCTTACCATAGACTTTTTTTCTTTTTTTGTCCCTGATCTATTCATTTTTGCCACCAGGCAGAGAACAGACGCAAATCCTGCATTAGGCTCAGAATGTGACTCCACAGCTTCACCCTGACGTTCTTGCTTGTGTATTTTCCAATGCTCTCTGCTTCCTATTACATGCAAATGATAGATGAAATACATTCAAAGAAACTGTTTTCAAGATTATTTATTAGTATTTTCAAACCCATTCCTTCTTTCCTAAGTCAGTAGTCTTTACATAAGATTCAGTGTCATTGAAAGATTTTACTTCTAGAATATAACCAACCCATGAGGCCTGCTAATTATTATGAGAGAGTAAAGAGGGAAATTTTGAGGAAAAACATCACTACTATCCCTTAAGCAAATCATTGAGATGAAAGGTTTTGTTTCCCATACAAAGATGCACTTCAGTCCTACCTCACATAATCCTTAATAATCTTAGGAAATCATAGGAATATCTATAAAGGCCATTAAAGATTTTTTAGTCAAAACCCTTCACTGTGCAGATGAAGAAACTAAAGCAGAGAGAGGCTGAGTTACTTACCGAGGTTGTCATACAAATAGTAAAAGAAAAAGTTTGAATTTAAATGCAATGTGACTCTAAATTAATTTATTTTTCTCACAAAATCTTGCTTTTTTAACTGTGACTATAAGCAGTTGGCTTTACCTCTCTGATTCTGTTGCTCAATGACAAACAAGCATTAATACTACTTGTAAGAAACTGGTGCAGACTATGCATTCACTTTCCTGGTATTCCAGGTTGCATTGAAGTATAGCAATTGTTTTGTAGCCCCCATCAGTTGATGTTTTGTTTCACCCAGACACTGGAGCAGATACTGTGCAGCTTTACAAATAATCAACCAAGGAATATAATGTACAACTTGTCCATAAGGGGATATTATACACAAGTCAGCAACTGAGTGGTGCCATCACATTCACTCTGACCCATGTGAAGATCTCCCACTTAGCGGATATGTAAACAATCAACCACCATGTCTTGGCCGTAGTTCCATTATGTTTAGTCAACAAAGAAAATACTGCTGAATAGGTTCTCAAAACTATCTCTAGAATGATCGTTCCATATCTAAGAAATCTACCGTGTCAGACTTATGCTATTTTTATTACACAAGAAAGAGCCTTTCTGTATCCACATAGTTCATTTAACAGAATAAGTTGAAAAAGAAATTAACGAAATATTTCTTCCTAGAGAGCCTCTGTTCTACCAAATCTTAGATGCCCTTTCCATAACCACAGGTAATACATAAGAGATAAGAGAAACTCTGGTAGTGCCCAGGGCTGACTCTTACTCTTAGAGTAGACATCACAAAAAAAGGAAGAAGTTTTTTTTTCCCCAGTTTCATATATGAAAGAAAGTTGGAAAGGGTCAAAACAAAGAAATAAAAATAGAGAGCAATACCCCTAATTAAGATTAATATAAAAATAATTAGTAAATAAGGTGAAAAAACATGAAAAAGTTTATAATCTACAACCCATTAGGAAATTTGGGCTTAGTCAAAGATAAGGAAGACAAAGAACATAAGAAATCATTTTAACAATATAAATTTTTAAAGCTAAGATTACATCAATAGAGACTGAAAAGGCTTTTGACAAAATTATGTTTTCTTTTTTACTAAAAATTCTAGAAATCATAGGAATACACTGACCTTTCCTTAATATATTAAATATTTATCTAACTTTAAGAGTCAAGATTATATTTTTTAAATTTAATTTATTTAATACATTTAGTTTTCAGCATTGATTTTTACGAGAGTTCGAATTACAAATTTTCTCCCCATTTCTACCCTCCCACCCACTCCAAGATGGCATATATTATGGTTGCCCCATTCCCCAGTCAGCCCTCCCTTTTGTTACCCCACTCCCCTCCCATCCTCTTTTCCCTTCTTTTCTTGTAGGGCGAGATAAATTTCTATGCCCCATTGCCTGTGTATCTTATTTCCTAGTTGCATGCAAAAACTTTTTTTTTTTGTTTTTGAACATCTGTTTTTAAAACTTCGAGTTCCAAATTCTCTCTGCTCTTCCCTTCCCACCCACCCTCCCTAAGAAGGCAAGCAATTCAACATGGACCACATGCATATCATTATGTAAAACCCTTCCACAATACTCATGTTGTGAAAGACTAACTATATTTTGCTCCTTCCTAACCTATCCCTCTTTATTCAGTTTTCTCCCTTGACACTGTCCCTTTTCAAAAGTGTTTGTTTTTGATTACCTCCTCCCCCATCTGCCCTCCCTTCTATCATGCCCACTTTTTTATATTCTTCCTCCTTCTTTCCTGTGGGGTAATATACCCAATTGAGTGTGTATGGTATTCCCTTCTCAGGTCAAATCTGACAAGAGCAAGATTCACTCATTCCCCCTCTCCTGCCTCCTCTTCTCTTCCTATAGAATTGCTTTTTCTTGCCAATTTTATGCAAGATAATTTATCCCATTCTATCTCTCCCTTTCTCAACATACTCCTCTCTCATCCCTCAATTTGATTTTAATTTTTAGATAGCATCCCTTCATATTCAACTCACCCTGAGTCCTTTGTCTACATATATATATATATATATATATGTATATATACATATATACATATATATATATATATATATATATATACATACATACATACATACACACATGCATATTCCCTTCTGCTCCCCTAATACTGAGGTCTCATGAATCATACACATCATCTTTCCATGTAGGAATGTAAACAAAACAGTTCAACTTTAGTAAGTCCCTTGCAATTTCTTTTTCTTGTTTACCTTTGCATGCTTCTCTTGATTTTTGTGTTTGAAAGTCAGATTTTCTATTCAGCTCTGGTCTTTTCACTGAGAAAGCTTGAAAGTCCTCTATTTTATTGAAAATCCATATTTTGCCTTGGAGCATGATACTCAGTTTTGCTGGGGAGGTGATTCTTGGTTTTAATCCTAGCTCTATTGACCTCTGGAATATTGTATTCCATGCTCTTCGATCTCTTAATGTAGAAGCTGCTAGATCTTGGGTTATTCTGATTGTGTTTCCACAATACTCAAATTGTTTCTTTCTGGCTCCTTGCAGTATTTTCTCCTTGATCTGGGAGCTCTAGAATTTGGTGACAATATTCCTAAGAGTTTTCTTTTTGGGATCTATTTGAGGAGGCAATCTGTGGATTCTTTCAATTTCCTGTTTTGCTCTGCAGCTCTAGAATATCAGGGCAGTTCTCCTTAATAATTTCTTTAAAGATGATATCTAGGCTCTTTTTTGATCATGGCTTTCAGGAAGTCCAATAATTTTTAATTCTCTCTCCTGGATCTATTTTCCAGGTCAGTAGTTTTTCCAATGAGATATTTCACATTGTCTTCCATTTTTTTCCTTCCTTTGGTTCTGTTTGACAATATCTTGATTTCTCATCAAGTCACTAGCTTCCACTTGCTCCAATCTAATTTTTAAGCTAGTATTTTCTTCAGTGGTCTTTTGGACCTCCTTTTCCATTTGGCTAATTCTGCCTTTCAAGGCATTCTTCTCCTCATTGGCTTTTTGGAGCTCTTTTGCCATTTGAGTTAGTATATGTTTTAAGGTGTTGCTTTCTTCAGTATTTTTTTCTGTATATTTTCAGGTCTCCTTTAGCAAGTCACTGACTTGTTTTTCATGGTTTTCTCACATCATTCTCACTTCTCTTCCCAATTTTTCCTCTGCTTCTCTAACTTGCTTTTCCAAATCCCTTTTGAGCTCTTCCATGGCCTGAGAACAGTTCATGTTTTTCTTGGAGTCTTTTGATGTAGGCTCTTTGACTTTGTTGACTTCTTCTGGTGGTATGTTTTGGTCTTCTTTGTCACCAAAGAAAGATTCCAGAGTCTGAGACTGAATCTGAATGTGTTTTCACTGCCTGGCCATGCTCCCAGCCAACTTACTTGACCCTTGAATTTTTCAGGAGGGTATGACTGCTTGTAGAGTAAAGAGTACTTTGTTCCAAGCTTGAGGTGATGTGCTGTTGTTTTCAGAGCTATTTCTATACAGCCAGCTCTGTCACAGGAGCACTCCTCCTTCCCCAAGAATCACCAACCTAGACTGGAGTCAGATATTTTTTTTTTTTTTATGGGATGCAGCACAAGCAGTTCTTAGGGGAAGTTTTTTTTTAATTTATTTTTGACATGTTTGGTTTTCAGCATTGATTTTCACAGTTTGAATTACAAATTTTCTCCCCATTTCCTCCCCCCCCACTCCAAGATGGCGTACATTCTGGTTGCCCTGTTCCCTAGTCTGCCCTCCCCTTCGTCGCCCCATTCCCCTCCCATGCCCCTTTCCCTTCCTCTCTCCTCTCTTCCCTTCCCATCCACCCTCCCTAAGAAATCAAGCAATTTAACATGGGCCCTATGCATATCATTATGTATAACCCTTCCACAATACTCATGTTGTGAAAGACTAACTATATTTTGCTTCTTCCTAACCTATCCCCCTTTATTGAATTTTCTCCCTTGACCCTGTCTCTTTTCAAAAATGTTTGTTTTTGATTATCTTCATCCCCATCTGCCCTCCCTTCCATCATCCCCCCACTTTTTTTTTTTTTTATCTTCTTCCTCCTTCTTTTCTGTGTGGTAAGATACACAACTAAGTATGTATGGCATTCCCTCTTCAGGTCACATCTGATGAGGGTAAGATTCGTTCATTCCCCCTCATCTGTCTTCTCTTCTCTTATTCCTCTCTCATCCCTTATTCATCTTCACC
>JAQQSZ010009728.1:0-12698 GCA_028646595.1 Phalanger gymnotis
ACCAAAGAAAGATTCCAAAGTCTGAGACTGAATCTGGATGCATTTTTGCTGCCTGGCCACGTTCCCAGCCAACTTACTTGACCCTTGAGTTTTTCGTTGGCGTATGACTGCTTGTAAAGAGTCCTATGTTCCAAGCTTGGGGGGATGCGCTGTTGATTTCAGAGCTCTTACAGCCAGCTCTGCCACACCAGTGTTCCTCTTCCCCCAAGAACCACCAACCCAGACCAACTCAGATCTTAAGCAGCCTCTGCACTCCTGGGCCTGGGGCCAGAAACAACTGCAGCTATAGTTCTATAGCTGCACCACCTCTGCTGCCCCCAGAGCTGTGCCTGAACCATGAACTCTTCCCATTCTGTCTCAGCAGCTTTTCCCACTAACCTTCTCTGTTGTCTTTGGTGTTTGTGAGTTAAGAAGTCTGGTAACTGCCACAGCTCACTGATTCAGGGCCCTAGGGCCTGTTCTGCCCAGCTCCTGGTCTGGTTGGTCAGGGCACAATCCATGCTGGGCTCTGCTCTGCTTCGCTCCCAGCTCCAGGTGTGAGAGACTTTACCCCGTGACCATCCAGGCTGTCCTGGGCTGGAGCTCTGCTTCCCTCTGCTATTTCATGGGTTCTGCAGCTCTAGAATTTGTTCAGAGCCATTTTTTATCTGCGTTTGAAGGGTTCTGTGGGAGATCCCTAAGCAAGTTCCTGCTTTCCAGCCGCCATCTTGGCTCTGCCCCTGCAAGAACTTCTATCCTTAGACATCAAGTTTGAACATTATTATTTATTAGTTTACTGTATAGTAGATTTCCTCAGAGAGCAGCACTGAAAGCTACCTAAGAATTTTCCCAATTTAATTTTCAATATGTTACAGGTATAATTCCTCTAGCATATAGGAGGGATTTAATTGTATAATGACATTTGGGAAAGCAGTGAACCAGACTCATGTAGCTCGAAGTCCCTGAAATTTAAAAAAGAAAGCTTCTTTTAAATATTTGAGAATATTTCAATGTTCAAGGAGAAGAGGTGAAGAAATCTATCACCACATGACAAAAAAGTTTAAATGAGACATTCTGTTCCCTGTGTCCCTGGAGAATAGGATATAGGACAGAGAACATAAATCCAGAGTGGTGCTGCTGAGAACAGGCAAGGTGTAAGAAATCACACATTTCTCAGTATGTTTCTCTACAAGAAAGTCTTTTGAGAGAAAGAGCTCTAAGTATACAAGCAGAGCCTTAAATTTTTTTTTTAAAGAGAAGTACCAAGCATCCACAATCCTATAGAAAAATTAAAAATTTATAATAAACGTACAGGGCACAATTCCAAAGAGTATGGGTCATATACTCAAAATTACAATTAATGTTTTCATTGCAGCAAGCTGTCCATTCTAGAAGCCCACTATAAAAATTAAAAAAAAAACAACCTATAGTCATAATATTGAGTGACCCTAAAGCAGGGGTGGGGAACCTGCAGCCTGGAGCCCACATATGGCCTTCTAGGTCCTTGGGTACAGACTTTTGACTGAGTACAAGTTTTACAAAACAAATCCTTTTATTAAGAGGATTTGTCCTGTGAAGTTTGGATTCAAAGGGCCACACTTGAGGACCCAAAGGGCCACATGAGGACTCAAAGCTGCAGTTCCCCACCTACCCTTGCTCTAAAGTTTCACTTAGCCAATGGAAAAGTATCTATATAATATCATAACAATGATATGAGACTCATATATTAAGACTGGAGACTCTGATAATGGGATTTTTTTCCTACACCTTTCTTATGGTATCAGCATATTTATGCTCTGGAAAGGATATTTGATATATTCCCTTATAAACTGAGCTAGTAGAAAATACTAATGTTTTTTGGCATAAGATTCCTAAAAAACATTTAGTTCAAATTACAGATTCACTCTATTTCTAATGGATGTGGCATTTGGGAAATAAAGATTTAGACCTCGTTATCATTACCTCTAATTATAGGGATATCATTTAAATATTCTCTATGCATTAAATATGTTCCACAGATTCCCCTTCTCTTATCTGCTTTATGTGTGAGGTTTCTTCTCCATAGAGCAATAAGAAAGACAATGGGAATGAGAGCAGCTATCCTGTTACAAGGTTAATTTGTGAATGATAAATGAGTGTTTTAGAATGAACTGCAGAGGTTACCATTTAAACAGGCTTTGGCAGAGAACCAGTTCTCACTCTTCTGTGGTAGTTTAAAAAAAGGAAAACACCAGAGAATATACATACCATTGCCCCAAAATGTCTTTTTCAAGAGAGATGGAAAATTTTCTATTTCAACAGAGACAATACTTTTGATTTCAAATCAAAATTTGTTGTGATTCAACAAATCATGTTACTTGTACTGCACTTCTCACAAAAAAGTTAATCAGTTGAAAAGTACTTTAAAAAATACATCATTTTTGAACATTAGGAGAAACATAATAGGACCAAATGATTTAGGGCTAGAAGGAACCAACTGAATTGAAATTATTTCAATTAAACAAGCTTGGCCACCAAGTGCAAGGTGGTGCATTAGGCACTGGGCTATATAAAAAATAAAGCAGCACACCATACCCATGAGCTACAATTCTTTTGTGAGGATATATCATATACACAAGTAGATAAATACAAAGTTACAGAAAGTAATTTAAAGACAGATTACTAACAACTAGAGGAAATCATGGAAGGTTTCCTTTAGGGGGTAGCATCCAGGCTTTTTGGAAAAAAAAAGTTAAGGATGCTATGAGTTGGAAGGAAGGAGGTAACAATACATTCACTGTGCATAACACCCCATGCAAAGGTATGGAAGATGCAATATCATGCCTATGAAACAGCTAACGGGCCAATTTGACTGCACCTGAAAGCATGTGAATGGGAAATAATATTCCTGGAACAATAGGAATTCTATTATGGAGGTCTTAATATACCAAAGTAAAGAGTTTCAATTTTATCCTAGAGGTGATAAGGAACTATTAAAGATTTTTTGAGTATGGAAGTTACATGGTCAAATCTGTTTTCAGAATATCAGTTTGGTTCTGGATAAAGGGAGGACTGGAGAAAAAGAGATTGGAACCAAGGATACTAAATAGGGAGCTATTTTGATAATCCAGGTGAGAAGTGATGAGGTCCTTAATTAGGGTAGAGGCTGTCTGTGTCAGTTGAGAAAAAGACAATTTTAAGAGACATTGTGGGAATGAGAGATAGAATTGAGAAGGTGGCAACTGATTAGATATGAGGAGAAGGAATGAAGTCAAGATAGAGAAGGAAGAGTTCAGATTTAATTTGAAGTCTATGAACCCAAGTGCCTGGAATGATGGTGATGCCATCAGTAGGAGTGAGGAAGCTTTGAAGAATTTTTTCTTTGAGTGAAGGAGGACAAAGAGGTAGATATGAGTTCTGGATTTTTGGGGATTGAGAAATCTACAGGGCATCAAAATTGAGATATTTAATAGTCAATTGCTAAAGATAACCTTAAATTCAGGAGATTAATTGGGATTAAGTTTTATTTGCAAAGATAAGATAATTGAAGGGAATAATGATCTAGCAAAGGAATCTTATTTTATCTAATCCAACACTCTTATTTTACAAATGAGAAAGATGAGGCACCAAAAAATAAAATGACTTCCCAAAGACCACAGAGTAGAGGTGAGATTTGAAAAAATGGCACTATTTCCACTATATCACCCTGCCTTTCTTCTATAAATATTTTGTAAAGCTTACCCACTTTTCCAGACTTCCTATTCTTAATCATTTTCATTTCTTTACATAATACTTCAGCTACTGAGGTGGTACAGTCTAAACATGGTGTTGTTTCAGGACATTCCAATGAAACAAGAGCATTGAAAGGACAAAAAAAAACCCAGCTATTTAGTATAAAAAACATGAGCACAGTCTTTTAAGATTTCATTTGTTGAACTAGTAGTTCAAAATAACAAATTCTCCTCTCTCCTATCATCCTGCAGCACACTCCCCAAATATCTTTAGGTGTGATCTATAATAACTGGTTCTATCTTCTCCACTTCATTGGCTTGAAATTAACATCATTCAGTAACTCCTGGGGGAGAGTGGGAAGAGGGAGACCTCAAGAGAGTGAGAATAAGGTCCCCAGATTATCCAGAAGTGAGGAGTTATTTAAAATGTACTCAGACTCCTCATGTTAAGAGGAAGCTTCTGTCATGGAAGGTACATATGAAGAATAGAATATGCTCCATAGTTAACTATCTTTTTACTAACAATGGGAAAACAAAAGTATATCCAATTTAAGCTACATGGATAATAAAATTGGAGATGCAGAATATTATAGCCAAGACTCAGGCCAATTATTCAAAATATATAGAGATGAAAGTAATAGGCAGGCTTTTCATTGAGTGAAAGTCACTTATAACTTAGTCTTAGGATATCTATCTGTCTACCTATCATATACATAGATCTATAGATATATAGATATGTGGATATCTAGATATAGATATATATATAGATATATACATACAAATACACACATATATACACACATACATATACATATATTATACACACACATATATAAATATACATACAAATACAAACATATGTATATTACTTAGAGAAAATGGTGCTTCAATGAAATGTTATGAATCCAGTTGAAAGGGCTTGATCTCTGTCAATAGATTTGTGTTTAAAATTATGGGATTTTACCTTGTCTCCTATATGCCCTAAAACTAGTTTGATCGAACCAGACATGAAGGGGAAAATCCTATAAAACTGGCTTCACTTCATTCTTGTTTCCTCCCAGTTTTCTGCATATGAAAGCTCAACAAATGACTCAACCCCTCCCCCAAAAAACCCTATGTTTTTTATACATACATATATGTGTGTATGTGTATAGTGTGTATACATATGTATGTGTGTATGTATATATACATATATGTGTATGTGTATATATATGTATATGGGGAGAGAGAGAGGGAGAAAGGACAGAGAGGGGGGAGAGGGGGAGAGAGAGAGAGAGGGAGGGGGAGAGAGGGAGAGGGAGAGGGAGAGGGAGAGGGAGAGGGAGGGAGAGAGAGAGAGAGAGAGAGAGAGAGAGAGAGAGAGAGAGAGAGAGAGAGAGAATGTGTATTTTGGTTATGGTCCTTTGTTCTTGAAGAGGACCAAAATGACATCACTATGTTAGAGTCAAGTTACAATGCATCCGACTGTGGTCAGTCAGACCAATTTGAGCTTGGAATGCTTTATCACAAGTCAGGTACAAATGGTCCATGTGAACATTTGGGGTGGATTCTCTAAATTTGGGAAGTCTCCTGTTTATTTTGAGCTACTTCAATTCTATTTTGCTCATAGAGCACAGCACCTTTTCTGATGAGGCAATGCCAAGCTGGGCAGTCCTGTGCCAGTGTCTCCTATGTCACATAATTAATTACAAAGTTCTAAAGAGAAACTTTGAGAGTGTCCTTGTATTGCTTCTTCTGACCACCATGTGAGCGCTTGCCCTGCCTGCTTACCCAATCCTCACTGTGTGTGTGTGTGTGTGTGTGTGTGTGTGTGTGTGTGTGTGTGTGTGTCCAATATAATTCCTGGTTATATGAGGATTCAAGAAGGAATGAGGTTCTTTGAGATCCTGGAGTAGCAGTCAAATGAAAAGAAGCCTAGAAAGAACAGAAACTTAGTCTTCCACACAGATTAG
The DNA here is from genome assembly GCA_028646595.1 of Phalanger gymnotis. Taxonomy (NCBI): domain Eukaryota; kingdom Metazoa; phylum Chordata; class Mammalia; order Diprotodontia; family Phalangeridae; genus Phalanger; species Phalanger gymnotis. Next base: position 5,642 of record JAQQSZ010009728.1, read on the forward strand.
CCAGAAGAATAAGCAAAGAGTAAAAAGGCAAAATTTTCATAGTGCCTTAAAAAACATCTGAGTAATGAGAAGAGAATCTCTCTCTTCCTTAGACAATCCTCAAAGACATCCTTTTTAGTGCTTCCTCATACCACTAAAAGGGGTCAGTTTAAGGTAAGATAGGGTAAGTAGCTTGGCCTTTTCACCTTATTAAAACAATAGAAAGTCAATATCTAGCCAAAAATTGTGGATCTTTTCCCTTTCATATACTACCTTGAAACTTCTGTTTTCCTGGAATTATCAATAGGAACCCCAAATTTCTTAATAATGCCTGTCAAACTGCCATTTTTACTAACCATAAATGTCAATAAAAGCATGTTTGTTGACTGTCAACAACACAGGTGCTTGAAACCCTATTAGGCTCTTGAATACTTGAGCTACACTTTTTCATTATTTCACCTTTTTTAAAAGGATGAATGATTTCACTAGTAATAAAAAGCTTTTCCATGCCTGTTACTTATTTCCTATATCATCTGTTTTCTCTCTCTCTCTATGTATGTGTGTGTGCGTGTAATGTATAATATATATGTGTGTGCATGTATGTATCCTGCCAATGAAACTAGCCCTTTATTAGAAAAGTTCTACATATTTTCTCTGCTATGATATTTACCCTAATTCTTGAAAATTGTATTTGAGATCAATTTTTATTCAATTTTACTGAAGATATCTGAGATTCCTCTAGGGCTTTTTCCTTCTAATTTATTTACAAAGATCCCCTTGGGGTTTCTCTTTTTATCTCTCTTCAGCAAATGTCACATTGCACTCAATTCTCCAGGCTTGCCAAAGAGTACTCTTCAAAAGTAAAAGCGGGAGAAGAGCCTTCTTAATATTATTTTTCAGATTCTGACTGTGAGCCAATAATTAAAGCCTATGAAGCTTCTGATCCCAACATATGTTTTATATGTTCCTGATATATGTATTGCTCATTATTAGCCATTTTTTCTTTCAGTCTAAACTTAACATATGGCTTATTTCTAAACTATATATTAGAACGTTGATGCACTTTTATCATTCCCAATGTTTTCTAATTTATATCTTAAAATCTCAAAAAGTTTTGAATTAATGAAAGCATTCCCTTCAACAACACAAATTGTCCCCCAATAGAGGTTTATCTAATTTACATTAACATCAAATCTTTTATCTACCATACATACATTTTTATAATACCTTAGTTAATCATTTTCAGATATTCATAAGTAAGATATGTAAAGTGCAAAGGAAAGGGAGAAATGACCCATCAATATGTCTAATGATGTATTGTTGTCCATTAAAATGGGACAAAATGGAGGATTTGGGTTCTAGTTTATACTTACCTGCTACTTAAAATACAGTTAATAATGACTTATTTAAAACATTTTTCCCACTCACTGTGAGCACTGAGTATCCCCCAGTAGTCTTAGTTTTTCTCCATTTAAGCGATCTATATAACCCTCCTTGGCCTCAACCTTCTTAGCTCCTTTTCATAACATAGAAGAATTAATTATTCCTAGAAACATTCACTTAAAAATCTTCAGTTGAACCAATCAGACACAATTTCCTAGGATTAGTTGTAAGTATTATGTTTTGGCATTGATAAATTGATTGGCCACCATTATAGCCAAGCCCTTCCATTGATTTCTTTCATTTAACAAGTACTTATTAAACATTTCCATTGTATGAACACTGCTAAGTGTGGGGGCTGATACATATTTGGGGTAAGGAACATTTCCTAATTCATGGAGCTGGCAGTTTAGTAGAAGGCAGAAACAGCAACTTTACTTCAGGATATTGCACCAGTACTTTTTCCAGTGATGAAATAAATTATGGAATACCCCAACTTCTCAAGAATCAAAATTGAGACTCCTGCAAAAGAGAGAGTCACAATCTGCACAAATGGGCAGCAACATATCAACACTACTGAATTGAATGAAAGATGCAGCTTCAAAGAGCTTAATTTGATATACAACCATTAAAAAAGGTGGGCTAGTCACATAGTAAGAGTGAAGAGTGATAACAGATGGATAAGCTGAGTGTGACCCAGGTATTCATGAACTCTTAAGAGATCTGGAGGAAGGTCTTCTAGCACACTGGACAAATTCTTTCTTTTCTGTTTTTATTGGGGGGGGGTGGATAGGGACAAGAATTACATTGGAAGAGAAGTTGAAAAATGCCAAGTTGCACAATTTCTGTCAATATCTTTTCAATGAGATCATAGATCTCATCAATGGAAGAACATATGAAAAATGCATTCCAGATCTGCACAACCAAATGTGTGAGGCCAAAGTTAGGTGGTAAAGATTAGGGAAAGATTCATAGAGGTGGCACTGGCTAAAGTCTCAGTAACAACCATAACTGAATACTTTTTGGCCATCACTGCTTTAATAGGATACAAAATTTCACAAATGTAAAAGACAAATGTTGGTTTTAATTTTACCCAAACCATCACAAATAGCTGAGTTCAGGTTGAAATAAAGGTAAAAAAATCTGACTTGCAACCAATAACGAGATTAATTTCTTTTTAATTAAATTGATTAACCTACTGTTCTATAAATGAAATCTGAAAAAAAGAATATCTAGCCTACTTCAAATTTTCTAATTAATGATAATCCATCTTCCATGGTGTTGCTATTCATCACATTCCATAATAATGAAATTCTCTTTCACATATGTGGTTTCTCAACAGGGAAATGCTATATTTTCATTTTTATTAAAGTGAACAAACTCATGGAGGATACCACGATGAACTTAGAGTGACTGGAATAAAAAAAGCAAAATGATCTAAACTATGCGATAAGAATGTTCTAAAGAACTGCAACATTTTGTAGACAGAACTGTCACAACTTTTTACATCTAGAATTCCATGGATTTGGCTGTATATATACACATATGTTGTATAATTTAGTCTATATCATTTAATGTATATATAAGCATGCTGCTTTGTTTTGTATTATTTACATGTATAGAGAGCATATGTATGTGTAGAGTCATAGTGCTATTTTATGTAATATTATAGTTTTAAGAACAAAGCTTAGTAATTAAAAAAAATCTATAATGGCCCCAAAGAACAGCTAATGTCATATAATACCCTCCTCATAGAAAAGGGATGGGCATTTACTAGGGCAGATTATTGTATACATATTCAGATTAGGTCACAATATCAAGTTTTGTTCTTAAAAGCTTGGAGCATACTGAATGATCAGTCTGTGAGCCTTAACTTTGATATTCTGCATTTAAAATTTTATTGCCTATATAGCTAAATCTGCCAAACTTTTATGGCCCCACTATTACTAAAGATATCAGCAGTGGAAATACGCATATACATATATATGTAACTTTTAGAGGAAGACTTTTTATAGTAGCTTTCTATTATGACGTCAATAATATTAAAGAAAACAACTATGGAAAACATTGCAACACTTCTCATTGCAGTGACCAGTCATGATTTCAGATGCCTGTGTTTTGTCTTGTCAGCAAGATGGTAGACTAGACGTATCAAAGGAGGAGTATGTTTTTGGATGTGGTCGAAGTCTTGATTTGTCCTCCTTGACTGTACTTCTTTGTTATAAGGGAGGGCTCTACTTGAGTCAAGGGGAAGTTAAGAATAATAAAAAATATGAAAACTGAGCATTGATAAAATATTTTTTTAAATAAAGAAAAAAATAGACTGGCTACAAGAGAGACAATTTGACTTGCAAACAGCTGTCAGGGCATATGGCTCAGCTTGTGAGAAGGAAAGGAGGTAGGAGTGAAGTGATCACATAAAGTAAGTTTTAAGCAGGTGTACCTTGATTGATTGGCAAGAGATTCTGTGGTGGTGAATAATAATAGAGTATTTCAAAATTTTACAAAATACTTTCCTCACATCAACCCCATGAGATAGGTGAAGAGGGTGAAGTAAATTAGTGCACACTGGTAAAAAGGATTTGAATCAGAGAGTAAGGCTCTTGTAAGAGATACCAGGCTAGGGGAAAGAGCATAGAGTTAGCACTGAGTAAAGAGACCTGAGCTTTATTTCTGCCTCTGCCTGTAACAGGCTATGTTAGTTTTGCCAAGTTATTTAACTCCATGGCTTTCAATTTTGCTATCATTCAAATGGGAGTAATATCTACCATGTCAAGCCTTTTCAAGGTAGGGTTGGCATCTATCATCATTCCTGTTTGATGGATGAGCCATGAAATAGCAAGCTGATGAGGGAAAAACATGCTTGTGAAAATTATTTGGAACATCAAGTGTTATGAAAATTAAGATCTGACTAAATGTCATAAAGTCAAAGAATAGTTTTCTATAGGTTATAATATTCTAGGAATTTGTAGCACAGAAGATACGTTGAAAATCTCAGAGTTGAAAGGTTCAAGTCATCTCTGACACTTACTATCTGTGTGACTTTGGGCAAGTCATTCAAAAAAAGTCTGCTCTTTCCCTACTCCCTTTTTCTGTGCCTGTCTGTCTATTAATAGATAATATAGCATAATTTTGTTTACTCTTGTATACTGATGTTTTCCCCCTTAAACAGAGACACCAGAAATTAGCTAGAGATAAACAGAAGTTCCAGTGAGGTCAGAGAGCTGAAGCTCTCATTGAATGATAGGAATTAGTTTAACTAGATGTTCTGAACTATTGTGATTGCACTTCTAATTTTTCATTGGTATAAAATCTTTAAAGCAGTGGAGGAGGTGGTCATGGAGATATGGAATTATATTGGCCCTAGGCCAAAAAGTGAGCTGTTATAAACGGGCGTGACCAATTAAATCTCCAGAAAGAAAGATGAAAGGGAGGAGAGGGCTATGACTGGGGTAAGGTTTACACCTTAAAGGACCTCATGTCACAGCCCTTCCCTCCAGCACCCCAGGGAGGAGGAGACAAAAAAGTTCAAGTACCCGGCAGCCGATTGCACCTCTTGCAGATATTAAAAGATTATGAGTTGTGGAGCATGTGCATTAGCAAGAGGGGGTTGACTGACAGAGGGTTTCCTACATTAATAAAATTACAGGTACAGTCCAAAAAAAGAATATTCTAGAACCAAAGATCAAAACATCTTCATAATGTATTCTCCGAATTACAATATTTACTGGGGAACAACTTCGAATAGGGTTAAAATTAACGATAGGTTTGAATATTTTAATTTTTTTTAGCAACATTTTATAATCAAGCAGAAGGGCCAACAGTTATTTGTGAAAAGAAAAAAAATGAAGCAACAGACTGGCTATTCATTAAGGGAAAAATTAAAATACATGTCACGGGAAGTTTTTATCAAAAAGGATTTGGAAACAAAGCAATGCCCAATAGCGCTAGCAATGCCTTTGTGCTGCCAATTTGTGTAACTCTTCTCATTCAACTTAGAATATCAATGGATCTGACAGCAGTGGTTATTGCTACACTACTTAATCTTAGCAATTTCTCAGTTTTAGAATGAATGGCTTAAAGATAATTTCTTTATATATCTGGACTCTGCTTAAAAAGTCATAATTTTAGAATGCCATTTAAGGTAGCAACTGCAGACGCCATTATATATTGCAACCTAATATACGACATTTGCCAAAGTACAATTAAATTTCTTGATAGGTTAGAATAAAGATACAAGAACTAAGACTGGTATTTTCTGAAACTACTACAAGGCATGCAGTTTCCTATTATATCTTTTAGAAGACTTCTAAATGGACAAAATATATTGCATATATATTGATATAATATATGCTGGAGGGAAGGATTATGACATGAGGTCCTTTAAGGTGTAAACCTTACTTCAGTCATGGCCCTCTCCTCCCTTTAATCTTTCTTTCTGGAGATTTAATTTGTCACACCCTTTTATAACAGCTCACTTTTTATATAATAGTCTGTCATTGATCTGGGATATATGTATATAACACACATATACAATTATATGTATGTATATATATATATATACATCAGTGTATGTGTGTTTGTGTCTGTGTATAATATATAATGCGGTTGCTTGCCATATATGTGTGTACATATCTTTTCTATAAATACCTAACATTGAAACCTGATTACTCTTATCATCTATTATCTTGTTAATGAAACTTATTAAATGCAAGTATTAACTCTCATGTTTGGGGGAATGAATTAAATCAGCTAATTCAGATATACAATATGCAAGGCAAAATTATCATACTCTCATTTTCCAGTAGACATGACTGTGTTCAGACTTGGAAAATAACAAACAGTTAAAGAACCATTCATTCATCCATTCATTCCTTTAATTTTTATTATGGGCTTACTGCATGCAAGATACTGTACTAGTCAAAGGTGATATGTACATATATATGTATATATTTACATATATGTATATATTTACATATATACATATATATAAAACATTTATGCTGATTTCAAAGAGTTTACTATCTAAGAGAAGAGAGACATATTTATACAGGCATCAAGGAAGACAGGCAAGATTCTAACCCAGGTTCTCTGAAACATAGCTCTCTTTTCAGAACATTCATCCATTATTTTAATAAACATCCATTCGACTAACATTTCTTAAATCCCTACTGTGTGCATAATATTGTGCTTAGTAAGATAGTTTAGTAGAAAGAATCAGAAAATCTGAAGTCTATCTCTCCTATTTCCATTCTGTGTGACTGAGGCATGTATCTTCAGCTTGCTGAATCTTAGATTTTTCATCTATAAAATGAGAGTTTCAGAGAAAATGACTTGCTAGGCCCCCTTTCAACTATTAAACTTATGATATGAGAAAAAGAAACACAAAGGATAATTATGCTCCCTACTGCGAAAAACTGTGTGGGAGATCACTATGGGGATCTTACAGAGACTTAGTTCTGCAGCCATTATCTTCAAGAACCATGCACCACCTCCATGCCACCATAAGATATTAGAATAGGACACCAATATGGGATTGAAAAGATAGCTTCTGGGGCGGAGCCAAGATGGCGGCTGGGAAGCAGTGACTGGCGTGAGCTCCGCACCAAGTTCCTCCAAAAACCTATAAAACAATGGCTCTGAACCAATTTTAGAGCTGCAGAACCCACAAAGTGGCAGAGGGAAGCAGGGCTCCACC
>JAQQSZ010009729.1:0-12698 GCA_028646595.1 Phalanger gymnotis
GCACCAAAGACACCCAAATCTTGGGCCTGGGGCTTAGCACTTAGCAAGATTCAATGAAATAGACGAATCACTCAAAGCAAACAAAAGCCAAACTGTTCAAGGGCACTTGTTGAACTAAGTGCTAAGGAGCCCATTTTGCCTTACCAACACAGGTACTAAGGTTTTTTTTTGGTCATATTGTGGTCTTCTGGGAGACCTATGAACATCTCTGCCCATCCTGTCTTAGAAGTCAAAATGTTTTCCATGTATAATTAGTATATTTTCTTTTAATGTTATTACTTCTTTTCCTTTTCTTATTCTAGATGGTCCTTTACTTCTCTATATTTGCATTCTTAATCTATTATTATTTCCTTTGTCTCTATGGTGAGACTTGCCAATCACAAATTACAGTTTTTTCTATTTTGCCCATTATTTTTGTTGTACAGACCATAAACTCTATTCTCATACTTCTTGTTCCTCTTCTGAACAACTCAGGAACAGGAAGCTGTAACTCCATGATCTCCTTGAATTCTGCAAGGTCTTCTGTCTTATCAAGTGTTGGATCATTTTCCTTTGTTTTGCTGAATTTATTCATGGATGCCTGAACATAGTGCTAGATCCAAGGCCATAATTCTTTCTGTTAATTTTTCTCTGTTGATCTACACATTTATGTTCAAGGCCTTAGTTTTCTTCCTCTTGAGGTCTTTGATAATTTGTCTTTTATCCCCTTGACTATTCATTTTCTGATTCTATTCCCTCTGATGGTGGTTTCTGTCTGGACTGGATCTCAAAATGTCTCGGCATCCTCCCATGTTGGACACCTCACCAGCCTAGGTCTCTGCCCCAGATGACTTGAATGTTCCAAATGGATGTCTTGACCTTTCTCTCGTGCTTAATGGAATGCATTATGTAATGATCTCATTGATGTGGGGGACAGGCAGTGCCAAAGAAGGTGAATTCAGCTTGGCTTCCCCCTCCTGGTGGTGCTTTTCATGTTTCTAGAGATGATACTGATCGCTCATTGTAGCTTGCTCTTCACATCTGGGAGATTAAAGAGTAAACTTCCTGTGGCTATTTAGCAAAGAGTGATGGATATGAATATGCTCTATGTGCTTAGAAACTGTACCTTAAGGATAATTGAAGGAAACAGTCTTGTGGGACATGAGTCCCTAGTTAATCTCCTTCAAATTCTACTAGAGGATTTCCTCAAAAGAAAGTTGCCTTCCAAATCCACCAAAATGGATTGAAATTGTTATTGAAAGTGTTTTCTCCCACATAGATAAGGATAAATGCTAAAGAGTGCCTTGTACCTGGCCCTTTCTGGGACCAAATGCCTTTATTTTGCAAACTGAGCCAGAAGAAAGACCATTCCCAACTTTGAGGGCATTACTTTTACATGTGAATGAGGAAAGAACTGTTAAAGTTTAAATGACTTTTGGAAAAGAGAATACAGTTGAACAAGCTGTCCATTTCCCAGTTTCTCTATAATTGTATACAGTAGAAACTAGGTTTACGAATTTAATTCATTAAGAAATTCTGTTTGTCATGTGATCTGTTCATATTACAAAGTGAATTTTTGCATAGGAACTAATGTAAAGTCAGATGATCAGTACCACATCCCCAAAAAGATTCATATAAAGATAATTGTTTATAACTTTAAATAAGTTTTTTGTCCCTAATGCACCTGAAATACAATAGCAATGATAAGTACACAATATAAACCGTAAATAAAACAAAATAACCTGTACTTCACATTTGAGAAGAGTCTTGGCTGGCATGAGCAAGATGAGAGGAAGGAGGAGGGGGAAGGGTTATTGCTTGGAAGAAGAATCTCCTTCCATGAGAACATGGGGATTTCAACGTTGGGAGTGTTCTCTCTTATGCTACTTTCACTAAAAGTAAGACTGACACTACTGCCTTCACTTATTTTTCATTTTTTCATGTTTTGACTCACTGATTTCTTTCTCTTTACATTTGCTTCTGACTAGGAATCTAACAACACTTCTTTTTGACATTTTTGCAGAATGTCACAGGAACATGACATTGCATTATTGTTAAAAATATTCATGGCTCTCATTGCTACAGCCTTATTTGGGTGATGTTTTTCAACAAAATTTTGCATTTTTCCCCACATCTGCCAAACCTCCCTAATCTCACTTGATGTGAGGGATTCCTCTGACCTCTCAATCTCCTCCTCAGATGAGATATCCTCCTCAACCTCTGGCTGTTGCTCCTCATGGAGATCCATCAGTTCTTTTGTCATCAGCTCCTGGCTATGTTCCTCTAGGAGCTCTTGAATGTCTTTAGCATCCATCTGCAGTGCCAAAGTTTTGCCCAAAAATATGATTTCATCAATGACTGGTTCCTTTTTGGACAAAAATACTTAAAAATACTGGCTTTGTATTGACAAAGAACCACAAAGGAAGAATTTTCCCATCTATAGATGGATGCTTAAACAAATTACATAATATTGTTGGGGTGGCAGTGATGAGGTTCAATGGGAGTTTCAGGGACCCCTCAAGAGCTGGAGTACATGGGAGGGCCATCTGGAATGAATTTATGGACTCAAGCATTCTTCAAGTCAAGGTGGCAAAGGTTTATTGTGATGCCAATATAGCAGGCAGAGCTCCTTTCAGAACTTGCATTCCTTAAGGAACTTGCAACTTAACAGGAATGATGCTAAAGCTCATATCAGAAAATTAGAGGATTATCTAGCAGATAATTAGGTGATAACTTACAACCTTGGTCACTGGTACCATTCACTACAGGAAACCAGAGGAAAAGGTTTCTCTCATTTTTGGTCTGTTACATCTGTAGCAAGATAGCTTTGAGAGTTGATGACTGTGGCTTGACCTCTGGATTGAATATGATAACTTTGGAAATCAATACATGATCATTCTGTGGTTACAAGATAGTCTTGTTTTTGTGAGGGAATTTCTCCAGAGGTCAGCTTGTTCTTGTGATGGGAAAGATAGTTTATTTTACTGGGGGCCCACTCATGAGTAATTGTGGGGAAAGGTAGTTTGTCTTACTGGGGCCTACTCATGAGTGATTGCTAGGCATAGTGTTCTTGGGCTGGGGAGAAAACTGTCAGGGATAGCATTTTGAAACTAAGAAGAAATATGATCTTGGAATTGGGGTCCAAGGACAAGCATCCAAGCACCATAGCATTCCCCCCTTCGACAAACGGGACTCAAATCTTTTGGTGGAAGGGATGAAGATTGCAGCTTCTGAAACCGATTCATGCTGATAACTGACTAGAGCTGTACCTGCCTCATGGGGTCCCCCCCATTCAAGGGGTTGAGTCTTTAGCCAGTGTCTGGAACTTGGCTGATGCGAGGTCCAGAGAGTGATGGGTTGTGATCTTGGACAGAGGTTGGTACCCAGCCTGAGTGGTCATCTGCAAGTGGAAGGCACTGAGCCTAGAAGAGACAAATCTGGCAAGGAGATTAAGCAGACAAGGACCAAAAAGGAGTAGCAGGAAATGACCAGAAGTAGGGTGTGTATGGGTTAGTATTCTTCTTACAGGGTGATCTGAAATTTGTCTGAGCTATTGATTTTCAATTTTTTTTAACCCAGTACCCAGACTACTCAACTTTCTTTTATATTTCTACCATAGGCAAGATAGCTCTTAAGTTATTGCTCTTCACTAACATACTAACATAACAGGTACTGCCTTAAACAAAAGAAGCTCTTGACTTGTACCTCACAACTCATTAGATATACATCCTTATTTCCCAGTCTTGTTTATCCTTCTCTGATTATATTCACTCTGGAAGAGAAAGAGAGAGACTTCAAAAATTCCATCTTTTATAAATGATAAGTTCGAACACTACTTTAACTCTTGCTTAGGTCATGAAATGACTACAAATTCAGATCAAAACAACAAGGTCTCACATACTTATATTGTACTCGTATCTCTTAGTGACCACTTGCTCTGATCATAGAAATTTGCTATACAAGAAAAAAAGCAGGGACATGTGACATACCAAATATAACAGGATAAAGCAGCCTTAGTTCTGTTTGAATTCAGATAAGAGTTACAGCTCTCCAACCATGCAATATTAATTTGACTTCCTAGCCAGACTCAGGAACAGTCAGGAGGGAAATATTCCTTTTCAAAGGAACAAAATGGGGAAACTGAGTCAGGTTGATACCATCTTAGATTGAAGCTAAGATTGTCCTCACAGCTTTTTCCCAGATGCAGACCTGTTAACAGGATTACATTCCCTGTAAGTAGCTGGTGGCATTTCTCTCAGATACTGGCTTAATGCAGACAACTATGCCCAAATTCAAACTCAAAACAAAAAGAGTCTTTTACTTTAAACAGCAAGTTTCACTAATCACAGCTTAGAGCAAGATACAATTATTTTTTACTTTCGTGGACTTGCAATAAGTAATAAAGACTTACCAGGACTCACATACATAAGGAACTCCATTTAACATCTTTCCTTCTCAAATTTAAACTTGTGCTGGTGTAAAAGCGAATCATGAGAAATCCTTTTTATCTATTGTGCCTAAACCTGTGACTTCTCAGCAAGCAACCATTGTTTAGAAATTCCATATCTCAAATAAGTTCTTTTCCTGAGGCTGGTGACATTGACCACACAGATGGTTTCCAGGGGCCTTGGCAAGTTTACAGATAAGGACAATTGACATGGAACCCAGGAAGGGGCTGTTACCGGTGCCCCTACCTGCTGACCCCCATACGTACAGGAAGACTGTTCTGAATGGGCAAGAGCAATCCAGATAAGGCTTCCACCCAATCCTTTCCTTTCCATACACAGTAATCAATAAACAATTTTAGGTTTTAGCATTAAAGAAGTAACCCCGAAATAACTTAGTTAGCAATCTTACGACTTTCATAAGTGATAGCCAAATTGTTCTAGCTGTAACTTCCTCTTTAACTACAGGCAAAGGGTGGAAATACCTGGTTTTCTAAATGGTAGGTATAAAACATTATAAGGCAGGGTTAGCAAGGCTGATAAAATAACAGAACTGCTTTACTCAATTTTCCCACCATCTTTTACTTTCAACAAAATTCAGATTAAAAATTGCTTTGTCTAACACCATTTCTGGCTCACAATGATTACAATATAAGAGAATTTTACTACAATTCAGAAATACAATAATAACACAAAGAGTAAACTTCAGATGACATTAGTTGCATTTCCAAATCATCATATATAAAAATTATTGATAGAAGGTTAGGCTTACCAAGTGAAGAGGGTGTTTGGCTTCTGACCTTGTACTGCCCTGGCCCATCCCCTTTTCTCCTCTTTCCACAGTTGCAGAGCCTGGTTGTGGACTCGGGGATTTTGAGTGAAGAGGTTCATCTGCTTGCCAAGAGGAGTAGGCTTCAGGGTACCCAGGGCTATTGCCAGTGGGGCCCTCAAAATAGCTGCTATGCCTCCTCACTTCTTTTGCCAGGTGGGGGAGGGTAACACAAACTCCCTACCATTCTTCAACACTCTGTTTTAGCAGCTCTAACTGTTCAATGCAGCCCTAGTTTAGTCAGAGCTAGGACAACAGGGTGAAAGATCTTAAGAGGTTCCTTCCTCCTTTTTTTTGAACTTTTACTCAAGTAACTTCACTTCTGTGTCCACTCCTTAAAACTTCTTTGAAATTGAGAGCTTTGAACCTGCCAGTCAAGGTGAGTGAGACTCTGGAAAAGATCCAGTAGTGCTTAGTCCCCTCTCCCCCACACTAGGGAGCTCAAAGCTTCATCTGTGAGGTGTCTCTTTTTTAGATCTATGCATTTTCCCAATTTGCCTTAGTGCCAAATAGTATACTAAATTCTGACCTGTCTTTAGCATCAAATGAGGAGTGACACATTTCACTTAAAATGTGACCAGAATGATTTCAGTTACCTTTTGGTTGTGTCCCAGTATACAAAAACTTTTCTTCTTTAAATGAGACAGAAAAGTGCTAGTCAACCTGCCTGTCTTTGATCTGAGGGGAAAACATTTCCCCTTTCTCTCTTATGTCTCCCTCCACATCTAAAACTTGTCCAGAGTTGGAATGTAGAGAAAGAAAGAGTGCGTGAGAGAGAATACAGAGAGAGAAAAAGAGAAGAGAGAGAGAATACTTTACCCAAAAATGTTTCAAAAGTTTCCAAACCTTTTACTCTCAAACCTTCTATTAACACTGTTGTGCAAATAAATCAAAACTTCCTTTATACCCATGCTTAAACTTTCTTGCCTTTCCTTCAACTTACTTATCCCTCTGGTAGACTTTGATTCAAGTCCCTTTAATACTGCACATACCTTATTTCTTTCTAATTCTGACCTGATATTTCTCTTACCCTCTTCGACTTGCCTGTACCCATCATATAACCTAAACAGTAAAATATGTTTCTCTTTCTTTCTCTCATGCACACTTCTCTGATGCTGTTAGAATCATAGAGGGAAGGAGAGGGGAAGAGATAGAGAAAGCAGCCTCCCAAGGAAAGTCCAGCTGCAGTCTTTAGAGGTTGGCTGCATTTTAAACCTTACAGGGTATCAGATTACACAAAGACACAAACACAGAACACATACAGATGGAATGATACAGATAATGGCAGGCAGAATCCAAAAGTTCAGAAAAGATTGTCAGAAATTGCCTGCACGAATCAGACATATTTCCTTGGCCCTCTAGATCATAACAGAGGCCAGGTAAGATGTTGATTTTTTTTTTGAAGTCTTGGACACCAAGCTTTAAGATAACCTAGAGGCAGTTTTCTGGGTGTAGGGGAAATTGGCCCATCCTTTGGCCTATAAACCTATAGATGAGTGTAGATGGTGAGGGAGGGGGGAAGGGCCAATAGGGATCCGGGAGTCTACTTACCTCAATCAGTGTCCTGGAAGAGGGGAAAAATGAACAGCATGTGTTCCCAAAACAAGGTGTCCCTGGTCAGGAGGGAATTCTGCCAGAGCCTGTTGTGGGCTCCACCCAACGTCCCTGCAAGCCTTCCTAGGTGCTTGAGGGGAGAAACCCAACTACAGGGCCAGGAGAGGGGAAGCTTAGGAACTTTCTTATGGGAAAAGGAAACTTAGGAAGCTTCTTGAGGAAGAGGGGAAGCTTACCTTGGTTTGGAAAATGCCTGAGACCTCAGACTGTGCCCCATGTTGGAAGCCAAAGAAATGATGAGGTTTGAGGGGAGTTTCAGGGACCTCTCAAGGGCTGGAGTACATGTGAGGGTCATCTGGAGTGAATTCATAGACTCAAGCATTCTTCAAGTCAAGGTGGCAAAGGTTTATTTTAATGCCAATATAGCAGGCAGAGCTCCTTACAGACCTTGCATTCCTTAAGGAACTTGCAACTTAACAGGATTGATGCTAAAGCTTATATAGGAAAAACTGAAGATTATTTGGCAGATATGCTAATTAGGCAATAACTTACAACCTTGGTCACCGGCACCATTCACTACTGGAAACCAGGGGAAAAGGTTTATCTCATTTTTTGTCTGTTATATCTGTAGCAAGATAGCTTTGAGAGTTGATGACTGTGGCTTGACCTCTGGATTGAATATGATAACTTTGGAAATCAATACATGATCATTCTGTGGTTACAAGATAGTCTTGTTTTTGTGAGGGAATTTCTTCAGAGGTCAGCTTGTTCTTGTGATGGGAAAGATAGTTTATTTTACTGGGGGCCCACTCATAAGTAATTGTGGGGAAAGGTAGTTTGTCTTACTGGGGCCTACTCATGAGGGATGGCTAGGTATAGTCTTCTTGGGCTGGGGAGAAAACTATCAGGGACAGTGTTTTGAACCTAGGGAGAAATGTGATCCTGGAACTGGGGTCCAAGCACAAGCACCCAAGCACCACATCATTCAACCTGCACCCCTAAAAGGAAAAGACCATGTCTTTGAAAGCAACCCAGTCCCCGAATTTTCCCACACATTTCAGCAGCCCAGATCATGTCTTGCCCAAGGCATTTGGCCCAGTGCAGCCCACCTAGATATATATAGTCCTTTCGCAGTCACTCAGACTACCTTATTCTTTTCACCATTGCACCTGGCCTACCCCAAGCTATTTACCACTCCTTAATCCCATCCAGATCTTTTCGCTGTTCCTTTTTTTTGTATATAAGTATTAGTCTCCACCCCTCACCCCCATTAAGTTGCAGATTCTCTAGGAAACTAGCCCTCACTATTGGCATTACAATAAACCTTACCACTTTGACTGGAAGAAGGTTTGAGTGTGTGAATTCTTTCCAGGTGGATGCTACCTTGTACACTGACATTTCAGGGTTCCCAACAACTCCAATCCACACCAATATGAATGAAACTCAAAACTGTTACATTACAAATTATGAAAGAGGTTGTTTCATAGAAATCTGAGAAGATTTATGCAGATTGATAACAGAATGAATTGAGAAGAAGTAGCAGAACAATTTATTTACAACACTGTTGAGACAAATAACTTTTAAAGATTTAATAACTGATCAATAGAATTATGATTCCAAAAGAACATTTATAAATGAAGAGCTCATGTTTGGACAGAGAGATGAAGGATTTAAGATGTGGAAAAAAGACTTAGACTTTTGGATAAAGCCAATATTGGTCTTTGCTTTGTTTAATTATGTATATCTTTCTCATGGTTTTTTTTTTAATGTGGACATTAAAAGACATTGAGAGTTAATAATAGTAGACACCGAAGCAGGATTGCTAAGTGGGCCACTGAAGCATTTTTTCAATGTACAGAAGGGAACAGAATGAAAGCCAGAAGGAATCAGAGACAAATTCAACAGTTTTGAAAGTTGCATGTTTATTTTATTTTATGCTTAAAAAGAAAAGCAAGCTGTACTTAACAGATCTTCAGTTTCATCTGCATCCTTCTTCTGTTCTACTTTGTATATAACAAAGCCTATTTTAACTGGTGTTTGCTAAGTTCAAAATTTAAAAAAATTAAAAACAATTAATTGGAAAACTGTTGAGTTAAGAAACACCCAATTTTAAGTAAACATTTGACTGGTGGCACAAGGGAAGACTATGGGCTCATGGATCAGGATAGGATTTTATATTAGATTAGGGGACTATCCACCTAATGTGATTGTAGAGGTGTCACATTGACTGCCCCCAAATATGCTCTCTATAAACCTGCCTGCAATTAGAGTCACTCAGTTGATTGAACATATTGTCTCTAGATAGCCTCTGTTAAAACATAACTGTTATCAGGAAGTGGGGAAGACAGGAATCCTTTACCATTTATTAATATCATCGGATGAATTTATTTATAATTTTTCTGATTAACTGTCACCTAAGAGAGGACAGGACACTGAAGCAATGGGTCAGAGGAGAGAGGCAAGCTATGGTCTGAGGGCTGGGTCAAGACTGCCAGGACAAAGCAGGTCCTGCTGTAACATTGTCATGAAGGGGCTTGGAAAGCTACAGAGCAGCCTAATGCCAATGGGTGACCTAGAAACGCTAACAGTGCTTCTAGAAGCTTGGAACAAAAAAAAAAATCAGCTATAGCTCAAGAAAATCACCTGTCAATAATATATCTTTAAAATTCAATAGTTCATTCAGATTTGTGTAACCTTTTTTGTGTGTAGGCTTCTAGAAGGCCACTTTCCATGAGTTACAACCCAAATATATGACAGAGAACATGGGGTACATGCTTTTCTTAAATATTCTTTAAAAGATAACTGAAAAAAATCATCTAGAAGATCACGTATAAAGCTGCATTACAGGTTAATCAAAGTGAACAAATTGAGAAATGCAAGCCTTAATTTCATCTGTCTGACATAGTCAATGAAGTTCTGTGAACCACTGTGAAACCTGAGATGGTTGAATTATATACAGCCATCTAAAAGAGTAGGTCAATCAAGCATCAATGCTCTCAACTCTACATAGAAACAGCATTCCACACTTGATGAACCATGCCCAGAAGCAGAGAAGCAATTCCACTTTTGCTCATAACACAGAAGTGCTGACTAATGAGGAGAGAGTCAGTAGACTAAAACTTTCCAAGCTTTTCTGGTAGAGATTCATACTTATCCTTCAATTCCAACTTAATAGACTGAATTCATTTCTTTCCAAGACGGTTTGATTTATGGCTTTAGTACAATAAAATAATGACTTCTATGGTATGAAGACAAAGTACCTACATTCCTTCTCAAAGAGTTGGTTTGGCCTTATCCAGATTATGTGTCCCAACCGGAAATGCTTTCCCTTGAGTAGACAATGGGTTTTGTTTTGTTTTTGCTTTTTGGCAGGGCAATTGGGGTTAAGTGACTTGCCCAAGGTCACACAGCAAGTATATGTGTCAAGCGTCTGAGTCCAGATTTGAACTCAGGTCCTCCTGACTCCAGGGCTGGTGCTCTATTCACTGAGCCACCTAGCTTCCCCTTGAGTAGATGATGTTACCAGAAGTACTTAGATAGAAAGATATCAGAGATGTTGATCCTTGCTAAAAAAAATAGCTATTTCGTCAAGTTAAGTCAACAAACATTTATGAGGCACCTACTATTTGCCAGGGAATGTGCTAAGCACTATGGATAGAAAGCCAGGCAAAAACTTATCTGTGCTCTCTTGGAGTTCACAGTCTAATGGTGGAGCCCCATGCAGGCACCATGTTCAAATGGCTTAGCTGGGAAAGGCCATATGTTATGTGAGACACAAGCAGGACATTTCTAAAGAAGCTCTCTGCTGAGACACAGATGGCTTTATGTGGGGTGGGGATATCACCCGAGTACCCCAATAATTCACAGAGGCTTCTCCGGTAGGGACAGAAAAGGAATTAATCTTTATTTGACAAATCTCAGGAGATTTGGGTATCACCTCCACTAGGACAAACTAGTGGAAGGAGGCAAATTACAAAAGGCAAGAGACCAATTTATATCCTAAGGCGAAGATTCCCACCCACCACTATTCCTCCTCTCCATTGGCTGGGAGGTGGGCTTACAATCTAGGGGAGAAAAGCTAGACAAAGAACCAGGAAATCAAGCATAGCCAATCTAAGGTAAAGAGGAGGAATGCGAGAGGGGAGGGGGAGTCTTGCTGGATTTGGTAACAACTCTGTGCTGGGGGGAGAGGGTGGAGAGAGGCACTTATTGCCCTGGGCCCCTAATTCCTGAGAGTTAGGTTACAAGGTTAAATCCCAAGGTCTATTCCATCCTCTCACTGCCCTTGCTTATTCCAGAAATAATTCTTATACTTTCTCTCTCTGTGAAGTCTTCACAAGAATTATCTCCTACTCAGCTTCAAGCATAGCGATGATCTCAGCCCTCGGTAGGGCTGAACCAAGAATTAAGAAGCACTCTTAT
Organism: Phalanger gymnotis; assembly: GCA_028646595.1. Taxonomy (NCBI): domain Eukaryota; kingdom Metazoa; phylum Chordata; class Mammalia; order Diprotodontia; family Phalangeridae; genus Phalanger; species Phalanger gymnotis. Next base: position 11,230 of record JAQQSZ010009729.1, read on the forward strand.
TCCCACTGTTCATTTGAGAAACATGTCTCTGACTATTTCAGGCTCTGCTGACCTTACAGGAGGTGTCCAAAAAACATTTAGTTATAACTCAGTCAACAAAACTACTTTTCTTTTTTTGTCTCCTCTACAATAACTGGCCTAAAAGGTCTGAGTCTGGCTTTCTCGTATTTAACTGCAAGTCATTCTTCCTGATCTATGCCCTGCCACTGGACTCCAAATAACTCTGGAGGAGAGAGAGTGAGGCTGATGACTTTGCACAGCCTTGCCTCACTTAAATCTAATTCACTTGCAAGTCAAGACATCACCCTCCTGATGTCATTGGTCCTCTTCAAGAAAAAAGGATGGACAACAACCTGTGAGTAGTAGTAGCTGCCCCACTGGAGACCCAACTGGCCAGTTCCAGTTGGGCAATGCTGCTATATTTTTCCTTCCTTCCTTCCTTCCTTCCTTCCTTCCTTCCTTCCTTCCTTCCTTCCTTCCTTCCTTCCTTCCTTCTTTCTTTCCTTCTTCCTTCCTCCCTCCTTTCCTTCATTCCTTCCTTCTTTCCTTCCTTCCTCCCTTCTTCTCACCCTCCCTCCCTTCTTTCCTTCCTCCTTTACTTCCTTCCTTCCCTCCTTCCTTCCTTCCTTCCTTCCTTCCTTCCTTCCTTCCTTCCTTCCTTCCATCCTTCTTTTCTTCCTTCCTTCCCTCCTTCTTTCCTTTCTTCTTTTCCTTCTAGCCCTTCTCCTCCTCCTCCTCTCCCTCTGTCCACATGGGGAGTGATACCCTTACATATGGGTGCTCTGTCCAAAGGAATATAATTTTGATCACTTATACCTCACAAGATATCTTGGGGCTTGTGGGCTAAATTTTGTTTTCTTCCCTACTTATTTATTCTATCAATTTTCCTCCCAAACTGGGATAACTAACTCTTTTATCTTATGTAGTTTCCATTTATAATTTCTTGAAATATAGCTCTGAAAAACCAGGCTTTGATAAAGGCCATTGGGTTTCAAATGGACCTACTTGCCTATGCCTTTAAATCCAAATCATTCTGGCTCTCACTGATTGGCCAATAATACATCTCGACCAAGGCCTCACTGGTTTATTGTTTGAGTTTTGATGGCTCAGAGAAAGTGTAAATAGCAATTGTTTCTCTTCTGGCCAGAAACCTGGTCTTCCCCTCTCAGACTGATTCTTTTGAAAAGATAAACTAGGCCATCTTTGCCTCAATTTTTACCTAGCCTTTAATCACAGAACAGATGTTACATCAGACAAACTGAAACCTGGGAAAGACTTTAACTTAGAAAGACCAAGGTCCTGGGAAGCAGTGACTGGCGTGAGCTCCCCACCAAGTTCCTCCAAAAACCTATAAAACGATGGCTCTGAACCAATTCTAGAGCTGCAGAGCCCACAAAGAGGCAGAGGGAAGCAGGGCCCCACCCCAGGACAGCCTGGATGGTCTCTGGGTAAGGTCGGTCCCACACGGA
>JAQQSZ010009730.1:0-12698 GCA_028646595.1 Phalanger gymnotis
CTTCCCTTCCCTTCCCTTCCCTTCCCTTCCCTTCCCTTCCCCAGAGATAAGGAGATCAGAAAAAATGTCTATTCCTTCATTTTGTTTAGCATGTGATCTGGTACAGCACAGGTTTTTATGAGCCGTCTGTCCCCTTCTCCTAATTATCAGGCCTCTTAGTTCTTCTTTTGTGTTATCCCAATTATGCCATATGTTGCCATCTTTGCATCACATATAAATTTCCATTCCAATTTTGGAAATCTTCACATCCCTATATTGACTATTTCTCATATATGCCTTGAAGCTGTATATTGGTAGGAGGAGAACATGGTGGGGTGCGAATAATTTGAATGGAAAATTAATATAGTATGCATCACCATGTGAATGAGTAAATAGATGAATAATGCAAATATTGTTCAGATCAAGCTGTCACAGAGGACAGAATGTTGAATTTGGAGTCAAAGGACCTATGTTAGAATCCTGACTTGTTCATTTAGTACCTATATGACCTAGATGAAATAGGTCATCTTTTAGACCCTCAACTCCTTCATCTGTAAAAATGGAAATAACAGCATCGAATCACCTTGTGTACAATGTTATTGTGAAAATGAAGAGATGACATATATGTGCTTCATAAACCTGGAAGCCTTATATAATTATATAGTATTAATATTTCATTTAGTAATATAAGCTACTTATATTTTAAAATATTGAAAATAATTATATCCCCCATACTGATGACTGATAAATTCTGACCTCCATCCTTGGGAAGACTGTCTGTCCTCTTTTCAGTTGCTGTGTCCTCACAAAGGAAGTCAACACAATTACAAACCATCTAAGAGTTTGAGTCTTCATCCTGGGAAGAAATTTTCTCTCTCTGTTCCCAAAGGAAACACACCACTATTAAAATGCTATTTCAGGTCTCTGTTAAATTTCTTTTTCCTTTGAAGAAACTGTGAAGCTGAGACAGTGAGGCCCCATTCAGAATCTGTGGGAAATAATTAGTAATTAAGAAAGAGAAATTTTGGAGACTAAAGCTCTCACACCCCCAGGGGCACAAGGGTGGAGGCAGAGGGAGCTGCATGCCATTACCAGGTGGTGAAGAGGGACTGCATGAGTGGACAAGCAGAGGCCTGATCTGAGAAGCATTACTCAATCCCAGAAGACAGACCATTAGAGGATTGAGGGAACAGTTTTATGTATACTAAAACTTGCTTTATTTTGAGATAGCTCTGTAAGGAAGCGAACCAGGAGAGTAGTCTCTGGATAAAAGGTTGGACTCCATGTTCTGATTGCTAACCAGGTTTTTTGTTTGTTTGTCTGTTTTGGGTTTATTTTTGACAATTAAAAGAAGTAATTAATTCTATGGGAAAGTCATGACAAGTTTATTGATTTGGACAAAATTTGGACCCAAATGTTTTTTTAAGGTATTAGTAATACCTTATTATAGGTAATTTATAAGCAAGAATTATAGGATTTTTAAGGGAATGAAAATTTTAAATCTATCTAATCTATCTATCTATCTATCTATCTATCTATCTATCTATCTATCTATCTATCTATCTATCTATCTATTCAAAGTGTAATTGAATAGAATACTGGTGGGGAAGGGGGAGGTTGCTTAAAGCAAGTATTATCAACCATTTTTGTGTCGTGGACCACACTAGAAGCTTTGTAAATCCCATGGACTCCTCAGAATGTTTTGTCACCTACAGTTGAAAGAAAATTGAAAAATTGAAAGAAATGCTAAATTTTATATAAATGTTAGTGAAGATTAAGATGTCATTTTTTTCAACTCTTGAACTTGGGTTCAAATCTCATTTCAGACACTTACTACTTTATGACCCTGGGTAATGTATTTAATCTCTCCATGCTTCAGATTCCTCAAGGGTAAGACAAAGACATCGTATTTGATGAATTGTAAGGTCCCTTCCGCCTCTAAATCTATTATCTGTGAAATCATTCTTCTCAATTTATGGTGGGTAAAAAGAATCCTTTGTGAGAGTAATTTTTCCTATTTGTATTGAATTTCTATTTCAGTATACATTACCAGATTTTATTCTATAATAGCCTCGTTGAGTTAGCCATTACAGATGCCATTCTTCCTACTTTAGAGATGAGAACCCTGAGGCTCATAGAAGTTATGACTTTCCCAAAGTGCCACAGCCAATAAGTGGTGAAGTCAGGGCCCTATTGTGTCTCATGGACCACTTTGGCAGTCTTGAGAAGCCTGTGGACCCATTCTCAAAACAATGCTTTTAAAATAAAAACATATTTTTAAAAAAATAGAAAAAAATTTAAAAACCTAAAAAAACCTAAAAGTTCCTAATTAAACATTAAATAGGAAAGCCTAAAAATTGAAGGTGAGATTAATAAAGTTAAGTGTAAAAAAAAAAAAACAACTCATTGACAGAAATGGAATAGGCCATAAATGAGCTTCCAAAAAATGAGCACCAGGACCAGATGGATTTAGAAGTGAATTCTATCAAACATTGAAAAATCAACTAATTCCAATGATAAATAAATTATTTGTAAGACTAGGCAAAGAAAGGATCCTTATGAAACAAATACAATATTTATACCTGACCAGGAAGAGTAAAAATAGAGAAAGAAAATTATATGCCAATTTCATTAATGAATATTGTGTGCAACAGCACAATAAAGAGTTTGGAGTCCAAATCAGAAAAAGGCATTTATTATTCTTTCTCATGAGAAAGCATGCCACCCAAGCAGCAGAGGTTGGGGGCACTTTAATTATATTTTACATTTATCCAGTCTGAATAAATGGGTACATCCCCTGAGCAGAGTACAGGAGAGTACAAAGGACTCATATGGAGGTCAGTCATTTTGTAGGCCTTCCCTTCAAATCTCCTGCCAGGCTCTTCATTGGCCAGATACAACCCCCCGACTGCCTATGTCATGCCCCGCTCAAATGGCTTGCTTAAGCATGCATACAAGCCTCTGACCTTTCACTTGACTGACCTGAGGGTCTGGTTTCTGCTAGATCAGAGCTCTTATTGGAAGTAGTTCCAATCAGTCACTTGACTTAATTCTGCTAAAGCTGGGGGTGGGGGTGGGAAGGGACACCTTCAACTCTGTGGAAACAGAACTGCCCCCCCCCAAATCTTACAATATGTGTGCAAAAATCCTAAATAAAATATGAGCTATGAGCTAAAAGATTACAATAATCCATTAAAAAGATTATATTTTATGACCAAGTAGGATTTATATCAGGAATGCAGGTATAGTTTAATATAAGGAAGACTTAACATACTTGATTATGTCAATAATAAAATAAAAAAAGACACAATAATTTCAACAGATGCAAAAAAAGCTTTTGACAAAGCACAACACTCATTTCTATTAAAAATACTTGAAGTTATAGGTACAAATGAATTTTTCTTTAAATTAATAAAAGTTATATAAAACCATCAGCAAGCATTATTTGTAGTGGGGAAAAACTAGAAGGCTTCCCAGTAAGCTCAGGTGTGAAAAACAGATCCCCATTGTCACCACTATTATTCAGTATTATGTTAGAAATCCCAGAAATAACAGTAAGAGAAGAAAAAGAAATAGAAGGAATCAGAATAAGGAATGAGGTAATAAAATTATTTCATTTTGCAAATAGTATGACGACATACTTGGAAAATCCCAAAGACTCAACTAAAAAGTTCAAACAATTAATAATTTTAGAAAAGTAGCAAGATATAAAGGAAATTCACATGAATCGTCAGCATTCCTATATATCACAAAAAAATCCTTCAAGAATAAATAGTAAGACACATTCCATTTTAAATAATTCTGGACAATATAAAAGACTTGGGATTACACCTGCCAAAACAAACCCAGGAACTATATCAACAAAATTATTTTTTTAAAAAAATTAACAAACTTTCTATACAAATAAAATCATATTTAAATAATTGGAGAAATATTAATTGTTCCTGCTCAGGCAGAGCCAACATAATAAAAGTTACAATTTTACCTAAACTAATTAATATATGTAATGCCATCCCAATCAAAGTTAATTGCAAGTCACGTCATCACCTCCCTGATGTAATGGTCTTCTTCAAGAATGAATAACAAACCACAACCTATGAGTAGTCTGAGCTGCCTGAATGGACCCAGCTGGCCAGTTCCAGTAGGGCAACTCAGCTCTCAGCTTCAGCTCCCCTCTGCTGAGCCTCCACCTGGCTTCTGCTTTTCCCCTCCCCTAACCTGAGGGTGTTCTGCCCAGAGGAAGAGAAATTTTTGATGGCCGAAAGCTGCATAGTTAATTTGGGGTTTACTGGCTAGATTTCTTTCTCAAAGATCAAGCCTTAAAACTAATTCACTCTGGATCTTAGAGAATGGACAACAATAGGTCCCTGACCAAGAACTACTTAATGGTAATTTTTAGCCCTCCTGGCTGAGAGTGACTGTAAAAAGTAACTGTTTCTCTTTTGACCAGCAACCCTGAGGGTCTTCCCCTCCCAGTTTGATTTTTTGTTTGTTAAAGGATTGATTTACTCCTTAAAGATGCCGGTTCACTGAATGGGCATTGCTTCACTCAAAGTGAGCATTTGACAAGATCTTAGCATAAAAGGGCTAAGGTTTCCCTCTGCATCCTGGGCCATCTTCAGTCATCCTAATCAATATCTGGCCACTGGACCCAGATGGCTCTGGAGGAGAAAGTGAGGCTGGTGACTTTGCACAGCCCTCCCTCACTCAAATCAAAGTCATTTGCAAGTCATGTCATTACCTTCCTGATGTTGTGGTCCTCTTTGAGAATGAAGGACAAACCACACACAACTAAATTACCAAAAAAAAGTATTTTACTGAATTAGAAAAAACTAAATTCATTTAGAAGAACAACAAGTCAAGAATATCAAAGGAACTAATGAAAAAATTTATGAAAGAAGGAAATTTAGCAGTACCAGATCTTAAGCTATGTTATAAAGCAGTAATTATCAAAACTATTTGGTACTGGCTAAGATCAATGGAAAAGTGTAGATATACAATTTGCTGTAACAAATAAATCTAGTAACCTTGTATTTGACAAATTTAAAGACAAGATTTTGGCATAAACAATCATTATTTGGTAAAAATTGTTGGGGAAGCTGGAAAGTAGTATGGTAGAAACTGGGCATAGATCAACATCTTACACCATTTACCAAAGTAAGGTAAATGGTTATGTGATCTAGAAATAGAGATAGTACAAGAAAATCTGAAGAATATGTAACATATTACTTATCAGATTTATGGATAGGTGAACAGTTTATGAATAAACAAGAGACAGAGAAGAGAGTGAGGTATAAAATAGATGATTTCAGTTACATTAAATTAAAAAGGTTTTGTACAAATAAAACAAATGTATCTAAGATCAGAATGAAAGCAGAAAATTGGGATGAATTTTTACAGACAACTTCTCAGATAAAGGTTTCATATTTCAAATATATAAAGAGCTTTGTCATATCTATAAGAATAAGCATCATTCCCTAATTGATACATGGTCAAAGGATATGAATGAGCAGTTTTCTAATGAAGTCAAAACAATTTATAATCATATGGAAAAAATGCTGTATAAGTCCTTGTTGATTAGAGAAATGCAAATTAAAACCACCTTAAGATATCATTTTACACCTATCAGATTGGCTAAAATGATTGAAGGGGAAAGTGTCAAATGTTGGAGAGGATGAGGGAAAATTGGGATGTTAATTCACTGTTGGAATTGTGAACTGATCCAATCATTTTGAAAAGCAATCTGGAATTAAGTTTATTAAAGCGTCTATACTCTTTGACTCAGAAATACCACTACAAAGTCTATTTTTTAAGATGATTAGGGAAAAAGGAAAAGAACAAATATGTTCTAAAATGTTTATAGCATCTCTCTTTGTGGTGGCAAAGAATTGGAAATTGTAAAGATACCCATTAAATGGGGAATGGCTGGACAAGTTGTGATACATGATCGTGATGGAATACTACTATGCTATAAGACATATGAGCTCAATGATCTTAGAAAAACATGCATAGACTTGCATAAACTAATGAAGAGCAAAATGAACAGAACTGAGAGAACGTTGTTTACTGTAATAGCGATATTCTTTTTAAGAGCACCTTTGAGGGAACAAGTCATTTTGACTATTACAAATACCCAAATTAACTACAAAGGACTTATGAAGGAAGATGCTATCTGCATCCAGAGAAGGAATTGATAAATTGAAGCAGATATGGAATGATTTTACATGTATATACATATTTGTGTGTAATGGTAGCCATGCTGGGGGGGGAAGGGAAGAAAAAAAATTACATGATAACTTTATTATATATTTAAAAGGACTAGCATGTTGTACGTAATAGATTTGCAGTTTCATGTGTAATCATCTTTTTTATTATACTAGGTTATGAAAATGCTTGTTTTATTCCATAAATTAAAAATTAAATAAATAAAAATTTAAAATCAAATTAAATATATTTATGCACCAAATAAAGTACATAGGATTACAGTGGAAACCAATTAGATTGGAACATATCAATCAGGATATTAAAAAAAAACCTCAGGTTATGAACTCATTCTAAAGTGAATGTTGCTATCCTCAGTGGTTGCAAAGCCCAGAGAAAGAATGAAATGCAGCTGTGACCCTGAGACTGGAAAGGTTAAGAAACCAGGTGCTTGCGAAGCCCTAGCCTATTAAGACCTTGAAACAGGCCCACCGATGGTGTTACTTAACTGGAGGTTGAGGATCAGATGCTGAGCTTCAGGGTTCCTTAGAAAGACAGCTAGACTGTGTAGTCAGTGTGTTGAGTTCTTGGAGAGCTAAACCGCAGTAGAATTATGGATTGAGTTCAGTACGAGAGTGACTCAATGGTTATACAGGGGAAAAGAAGGTTGGCACAATGACAGGCAAATCTATCTTGAGCCTCTGTAATGGAGACTGTCAACAGACAAAGGCAGTCATGGTCTATATTAGGAAGCTGAGTTATGCTGAAAAAGAGGATATGATCTTACATTTTATAGCTGGACCAGAGTGATGAGTTCTGGGCTACTCTTCATTTTGTACATTTCAACAAATATTGTTAAATATCTACTATGTCTGGCTATTGTGGCAGCTAGATGATGCAGTGGACAGAATGCCAGGCCTGAAATCAAGAAGACCTTAGTTCAAATCTGACCTCAGGTACTTACTAGCTGTATGACTCTGGGTAAGTCAATTAACACCATGTGTCTCAGTTTACTCATGTGTAAGATGAGTTGGAGAAGGAAATGGCAAACCATTCCAGTATCTTTGCCAAGAAAACCCCAAGTGGGGTCTTGAAGAATTGGGCATGCCTGAAATGACTGAGCAAAATGTGGACATAGATTTAGAGATGGAAGGGACCATTTTGGTCCAAGATTCATTTGACAATTGAGAATGCTGAGGTCTAGAGAGGCTAAGTGGCTTGCCACTCCCTCCAGAAAAGAAAGAAGAAAGTGTAAGTAGTTCTTATCTCAAGAAACTTGTAATCTGCTGGGCTTTATACTATGTAAACAGGTAAGTAATTTTTTTTCATATTTTTTTCTTCTTTCTTGTTTTTCCCCCTGTGTCTGTTTGCAAATTTCTCTATTTTAATCATAATATCTTTGTAAACTATTTAACTGTGGACAGATTATTGTTAACTAGGCAAGCCAGGAATGGTTTAATTAGAAAAGGAGACACCTGAATTGACAGAATAAAGGGGAATAAGGTGCGTGGAAAGGATGGCTGGATTCATAATGTGAAGCTCTTGCTCAGACTTTTTGAGATAAATTAGATGGTAATCACTCAACTCAGGACAGGTAATGTCCCATCTTGGACCTAGATGGACTTCCTTTCTGTTCTAAAGAGTACCATCACATGCCACATAAGAATCAAATGACTTTGAGGACTAAGGAAGATAAAGCTATGTCTCCAAATTATTGGAGCATCTTGAAGGGTGAAGCAGATTTTCTTCTACAGAGAGGGGTTGGCTAGAAAGCCTTAAGGCATCCATTAAAAGTGAATTCTGTCACCAAGACTTCGCAGTTTCCTTTTCTAGGATGGACCTGAATTGTTGCTTTTGACCTTGTCTTAATTCCTACTTTAAATACGACCTTCCTATTTCTTATAGTCCCAACGCAAACAGTTGACCCCCTAGGCCTCTGGTGGGACCACAATTCACCTAACATTAATTGCTACTGCCAACTCCATCTTCCACCACTGGCTTCCTTGGTTTGCTTGTTCACATTAGGAATTCTTGTCTCCTTTATTCTGTTTGTCCTTAGCTAGCCATGATAACTTCCCTTGTCTCAGCTTCAGCCTAAATCCAGTATCCTTTTTTCAATTCTCTTAAGTGGCTGCCTCACCCTATTCAAAGTTGTCATCCTTAACACCAGTGTTCAAGACCTGACCGCTGATCTCATTCCTCATATTAGACTGAGAAAGAGTGGTACAGTGGAAAGAGTGATGATTTTGGAGTCAAATGGCCCAGGTTCAAATCTCAAGGCTGGTACTCCCTACTAGCATGTATTTTGGCAAGTCCCATACTTCTCTCTGGGCCTCAGTACAATATGGGTTTTGGGTTGTGTGACCACTAAGTTCCTATCCAATTCTAAATCTCTATCTATTCACATCTACTACCTTGACTCATATACCATTCACCTTAGGAGGGAGAATTACTGGGATATGTGCCCAGTTCAGTTTTGATTAACCTCTACAATCCTCATCAAATTTTCTCTACCTAGAGACGCAAAGAACTTCTAATTACTTCTCTGAATTTTGGGGAGGCCAACACAGCAAAATCTAGGAGATATATAAAGGCATGGAAAGCTGACCTCTTGTGTTCTGGAAAATTATTATAAAAATTGAGAATCCTAAAAATCATACGATTACAGGCATAAAAACTGATAAATGACAGTGTGGACTGAGAGGATGACAATTGGTCTCATGTAACAGTGAGATGGGTCAATTTGGAATCCTGGCCAATTTGTAGTATTGACCAAGTTAACAATGACAATAAGCATTTATCAAGTGTCGATTATGTGCCAGGCACTTAGGTATGAACAGGATCTTTTTTTTAATCAAAAAAGGCATGTTAATCTGAAAGTAGGTTTGAAAATGGGATATTAGTACTTGATGAGGGGGAGACAACTAGTAGCACAGTAGCAATAGTGGACGCTCTGGAATTTAAGATACACAGAAGATAATTTATTTCGCTCACACATGGTACATGTTTATAGCGAGGTACCAGAAAAACCGTGATTTTTTCTTCGCGATGATGGTCAAAAACTGTTCCTTCCCTTCTTTGTTTTCCTATGACATTTGTTCTATGCTATACTATGTTATTACATTGACTGCATAATGTTTGTATCCTCCTCAAATTGCCTCATGTATGTGTTTCTAGACTTTAAAATTCTTGAGGGCAAAATCTTATTCCCTCTGTGGATTTTTCTTTCATATATGATTCCGAGAATACTTAGAGTTTTTAATCTGTGTAATGGATGATAGGATGATTTTTCAAAGGGTCTTCTTTGGATCTCAAATGAATGATATTTGTCCCTGCTCGAGTGACTTGGAGTTGATCTTTGGAAAGTTGTTCATAAGAAGCATGAGGGAATCATGAAGCTTATTCACAGGATTACTGTTGGAAGGCACTTTAGGGATCTAACCCTCTTGTTTTCTGAGGATAACATCTAGGGAATGAGGATTACTTTAGAGAGTAGGCTGGTGCATATGTTTCTAATAATACATGCAACATGGGGAGCATCATTTTGCCTGAAACAAAATGATGAATTTTCTTCTGCACTTGCCACTTTCCAGTTTTGCAGAGAAATTAGTTTCAGTCACCTTCCCTGTGATCATGTTATCTTTCATTACTTTCACAGTAGGCAAGCTATCCATTTCTCATTACATTCGCTTTCATGTTCATTATATATATTCTCTTTGATCTTTAATTTATCTGCTTCTCAAAATTCTTCCCTAAACTTTGCAATTGTATTTAATTGTGTGCATGCATGCATGTGGGTGTGCGTGTGTGTGTTGCTTTGACTCCTAGCATCACCTTAGACTTTTGACTTTTGCTTTCAATTGCTGATTAAGAGAACCTGAAATTTCTGACATACTTTTGTTCTCTTGATTGCATTCCACACATTCCTTTTTTGTTGCCTTCAATGAGGCAATCATGTGTTCTGTGGTGTAATGTCAGCTCTATACTGATGAAATCCTTCAATATTGTGTTGTGACTCTTCAATAGCTCTCTCAAGTTGCAACTGCCATAATGGTGTCTGATGCCTATCTATTAGGAGTATCAGCTGATAATTCCAGCTTTCCTTCTATGCTTCTTATTGACAAAACCATTGCCCTATATGTTGTCGTGTTTACTTTTATGCACCACATGCTGGGGAAAGGCAGGGGTTTCTTTTATACTTTTAGGAGAATATATCCACTGATGATTATAGCAAATACTGCTTTTTGGGTTATTTTATTTTGATAAAGTTAGTTGAATGAATTCATGTTTCTGAACTCAAAGCCTTTTAAAATTCCAATCTGTACTCCCAAAGGGCTATAAAAATGAGCGTACCCTTTGACCCAGCAAGAACACTTCTAGGGATGTAACCCAAAGAGATCATACAAGGGGGAAAAGGACCCATATGTACAAAAAATATTTATAGTAGCTTTTTTGTGGTGGGAAAGAATTGGAAATCAAGGGGATGCCCATCAATTGGGAAATGGCTAAACAAATTGCAGTGCATGAATATATAATACTATTGTACTATAAGAAATGAGGAGCAGATGGACTTCATAAGAACCTGGAAAGTCTTATATGATCTGATGATGAGTGAAAGGAGCAGAACCAGGAGAACTTTGTATACAACCACAGACACATTGCTTCTATGATGACTAACTGATAGACTAAGCTCTTCTCAACAATGCAAGGTTCTAAGACAGCTACAAAAGACTCATGATGGAAAAAGCTATACATATCCAGAGAAAGAATTATGGAATCTGAATGCAGATTGAAGCAAACTATTCGCGCTCTCTCTCTCTCTCTCTCTTTCTCTCTCTCTCTCTCTTTCTCTCTCTCTCTCTCTTTCTCTCTCTCTCTCTTTCTCTCTCTCTCTCTTTCTCTCTCTCTCTCTTTCTCTCTCTCTCTCTTTCTCTCTCTCTCTTTCTCTCTCTCTCTTTCTCTCTCTCTTTCTCTCTTTCTTTCTCTCTCTCTCTTTTTTATTTTATTTTATTTTACTTTTGGTTTTGTTACATCTTTCTCATTGTTCATTTCATTGGTTATAATTCTTCTTTACAACCTGATTATTGGGAAAATAAGTTTAATGTGAAGGTGTTTGTAGGACCTATATCAGATTATATGCTGTCTTGAGAGGGAGGGGGGAGAAAATTTGGAACTCAAAAACTTGTAGAACTGAGTGTTGTAACCCCAAAAGAAATTAATTAATTAATAAAATGCAGAACTCCATAGATATAACTACAGAATGACAGTTCTTGTACCTCACTCTGCATTGGGGAAGAGATCATAGCTAGCATTCTCTTTGTCATGTTCACATTCCAGACAAAGAAATGTTATAAATATAAATGATAGATAAACAAAAAATAAATAAAATTCCAGTCTACTAAATATGACCATTTCCTTTTCCAGATCTTATGGGATTGACATTATTTTTTGTCATCCATTACTTTTATAGATGATTTTTTTGTTGTTTATAATAAATAGAGATCAGAGTATAAGAGTTATAAAAATCAGAAATTTAGAGTTAGAAGACCTCAGCCGCTATCTAATCTAGGGGTTCTCAACCTGAAGTCTATGAATAGATTACTTGATGAACTGGGATAGGAAACAATTATATCTTCGTTTTCACTAACCATTAACTGAAATTTATCATTTCCTTACATTACATATGCAGACAACAAGTCATTATTCTGCCAGTGAGATCTATCAGTTTATGAGACTGACAAAAGTGTACAATGAGACAAAAAGGCTAAAAACTCTTCATTTAATTAAACTCTCTCACTTTGTAAATAAGGAAATTTGAGCCCAGGGATGCCAAGTAGTTTGCAAGGTCCAGTGGGGATTTGACCTGGGTCCTCTGGGGCCAGAAAAAATACTATTTTCATTGTACCATTATGTCTCCTAGATTTTCAGTAACCTCAGGTTCTTCAGCTTTTCCTGCTTCAGAAATTAACTCTTCAACTTCATCTTTTATTTCATCAAGTCTAGACTTAGGGATAAAATTATTTTATACTCATACCCTAGAGAGGTGGGGAAAATTGTCTTGTGACATGGTGCCATGCATGGCATATTGATGAAAAACAACATGGAATCTTTACTTACCACCGGTAAGACCTGCTTCTAGTTTTGTTATAATATAGTTCTGGAACTAAATCCAAGTATTAATGTCTTCATTTCATTTATGTTCACTGGTGGTTTGCATACCTCAGTGGTCAGGGCCATCTGCCGTACAGCATTTCCGAGATGTTCAGGTATTGGTATTTTATATTTGTTCTTATTTTTCTTACCTTCTTTGGGTGCCAGAAAGTGGATTACCATATGTTCCTCTGGCTCCTGTGTCAAGCTGTTGATTATTACAGCTAAAAATAAGATCATTCTATAGTACCACAGTGCTACAGCATTGGAGAAATAGAATGCTCTTTCTATTGCTTTGACTCAGGAACAGTTATATCACCAAGGTGTTAATAAAATCAATGATTTTGTCAGTGATGCTGATAAGGTGG
>JAQQSZ010009731.1:0-12697 GCA_028646595.1 Phalanger gymnotis
ATGGACTTCGTAACAACCTGGAGGAACCTACACGACATAATGCTGAATGAGCGGAGCAGAGCCAGGAGAACATTATACACAACCACAGATATGTGGATTCTGTGATGACTAACCCTGACAAACTTTGCTCTTCTCAGCAACACAATATGCAGAGACAGCTCCAAGGGACTCACAATGGAGAGTGCTATCTACATCCAGAGAAGGAACTATGAAGTATGAATGCAGATCGAGGCACGCTTCATGCTCGCCTTTTTCTCCCCCGCCATTTTTTTCCTCTCTTTTGTATTTGTTGTTGGATTGTGTTTTTGATTTTTTTTTTGGTTCTGTTTCTTCTTTCTCATGATTCATTCCATTGGTCATAATTCTTCTCCACAACTTGACTAGTGTGTAAATTAATTCAATGACAAGTTATACATGGAAGTTATATGGGATTCCATGCCATCTTGGGGAGGGAGGGAAGAAAATCTGGAACTCAAAATTACGTAGAATCGTGTGTTGCAAACTAAAAATAAAAATTAAAAAAAAAACAAAGTAAAAAAAAAAAAAGAAGTTCTTGAAGCAGCAACAAAGAAAAAGCAGATCTAAGATCAGATGGCCTGGGTTTAAGCCCTGCAAGTTTCAAGTGCCATGCACTTCCACTCTGTGACCATAGAAGGAAGGAAACAAGCATTTATTAAGCACCAACTGTATACCAGAAACTGGAATAAAATATTATTTTATTTGACCCCCACAACAACCTTATGAGATAGGTACTATTATTATTTCTATTTTACAGTTAAAGAAAGTAAAGCAGGAAGAGTTTAAGTGACTTGTGCAAGATCATACAGCTAGAAAGTGTTTGAGGTCAAATTTGAACGCAGGTCTTCCTGACTCTAAGCCCAGCACTCTGTCCACTGTGCCACCTAGCTGCCACAGCCAAATCACTAAACTTTCAGGGTCTTAGTCTCTTCATTCAATATGAGGGTCAAAGTAGGAACCTTCTCTAAAGTCTCTTCCAGCCTAAATCTATTATCTCGTCAGAATGTCATCACCCACAGGCACAGAAGTATATAGTGTTACCCTTAAATCACCACCACCACCATGTGCCAGGCACTGTTCTAGGTGATGGGAATATACAGAGACAAACTAAAGAGTCATTGTTTACATTCTATTTAATGATAGATAATGCTCATCTGAATTGACCTCTTCTTTTGCTAGTGGAGGAAAATAGATCTAGAGATACAGAGAAGTGACTTGCCTAAGATCACACAGCCTGTGAGTGGCAAAGGCAAGATTCAAACCCAGGTCTAAATATAAGTCTCTAAAGAGCAGGTCCTCCCTCCTTCCCTCCCTTTCTTCCTTCCTTCCTTTCTTCTTTCTTTTCTTTCATCTTTCTTTCTTCCTTTCTTCTTTCTTTTTTCCTCCCTTCCTTCCTTCCCTCCTCCTTCCCTTTCTTTCTTTTCTTTAATTTTTTCCTTCCTTCCTTTCTTCATTCTTTTTTCCTTCCTTCCTCTCTTTTCTTCCTTCCTCTCTCCCTCTCTCTCTCCCTCCTTCTCTCCCTCCCTTCCTTCCTTCTTTCTTCCTTTCTTTCTTTCTTTCTTTCTTTCTTTCTTTCTTTCTTTCTTTCTTTTCTTCCTTTCTTTTTTACTTCCTCCCTTCCTTCCTTCATTCCTTCCTTCCTCCCTTCCTTTCTCTTTCCCATCCTTCCTTCCTCATTCCCTCCCTCCCTCTCTTCCTTTTTCCTCCCTTCCTCCCTTCATTCCTTTTTTCTTTCATTCCTTCCTTTCCTATCTATTTTATCCCCAGCACCTAGTACAGTGCTTGGAACATAGTAGGAACTTCATAAATACTTGCTGGTTGATTCTGACTCAAATTCCAGAGTTCTTTCCATTATACAAGCCAAATTCTGTACTCTGGCATGTAGAAAGACATGCAAGTGGGGAAATAAAAAGGAACCATTTTTCAAAGTCAACATAGCACTGAAACCTGAAAAAAATCAAGATTACATAGGGAAGCTGCATTCAGCCAAAGATTTTTTTTAATGGCAATACAGGACTGAAATCTGCCTCCAGATTCTGCTGTCAACTGATGCACTGAAAAAAAGAAACAAAAAATTAAGAAAATCAGCACGTTTCTCAGATGCTTGCAGACTTTTCAGCATCAGCAAGACAGCAAGCTAAAAACTAAACAAAACATTATGAAGCATTGTAGTGCTCAACCTATATTGTGCTGTTATTCAATCCATACGTGACAGGGAAGGAAGACTCGGCCTCACCCCAGGAGTTGTATACAGTCTCATGAGCTGTGTCATCAGCATTACCAACGAGCAACACTCAGGATCAAACACAAAGCCACACAAACCAGCAATGAGATCCTGCAGTGGAATTACATTGAAGATATGATAGCTGCAGCTCAGCTCTGGTGGTTGAAGTCCAGGAAGATGATGGATAAAAGAACGTTAAGCAGCCATTGTGTGCTGAGTCCAGGCCCAGGCAGAGAGGCAGTTTAAATTCAGCCCAAAGCAACAGAGGGGGGTAGGAAGAGGTTAGAGAAAGCCAAGAAATAGCAGCACATGAACTGACATAATACAGGGTAATCAAACATTTTGAGCAGGGGTGTCAGGTGGCCTGTGAGCGGACAGAGCTCTGCCTGTGCCAGGCCCTGCAAAGAGCAAAGAGACCCAGCCAAAAACAGGGGGTGCATTTGTCCTTTTAGCCACACATCAGTAGCGGCACATAATCAATCGCTCGGACTGTTCTCTGTCCCTCTTTCATATCTTTGTCTCAGCCCCAATCCTCTCTGTATCTGTGCTCACGCAGTGCCCCCAGGCTTTGAGTAGTAACCTTCTCCCCACCCAATCATACAACTAGAGGTATGCAGGGTTTACAGCGGGTAAGAAGGCTGGGTTCGGAGTCAGGAAGACTGCAGTTCATGTGGCGACGCAGTGACTTAGTAGTCAGCTGCTTTCTCAGACTCAGTTTCCTCATCTGGAAAATGGGAGCAAGAATAGTACTTATTTACAGAGTTGTTGTGAGCATCCAGTGAACTTCTGAGAACCTTATAGCGCTGTACAAATGCTGGTTATACTCCTTCGAGGGCAGCCAGGTAGCACGATGGATAAAGTGCTGGATAAAGTGCTGGATCTGGGGTCAGGATGACTCATCTTCCCAAGTTCAAATCCGGCCTCAGACACTTACCAGCCCCGTGACTCTGGGCAAGTCCCTTTACCCCGTTTGCCTCAGTTTCCTTGTCTGTAAAATGAGCTGGAGAAGGAAACGGCAAATCCCTCCGGTATGTTTCCCAAGAAAACCCCAAATAGGGTGGCAAAGAGTCGGACACGACTGAACAACAACAGCCATATTCCTTCGAGGGTAGATTCACATGCCAGCTCTCCTGTGACGTCTTCCTCGACGGCCTCCATTGAAACCGATCTCTGTCTCCTCAGACTTCTCAGGTTACTTTGCCCGGCTCTCTTTTACCTCTACGGCAAAGGCTCTGAACCTTTTTGTGCCACGGACCTTTTGGCAGTCTGGTGAAGCTTAGCGACCCATTCTCAGAACGATGCTTTTAACTACCTACAGTAGAAACCACCGGATGACAAAGAAAAGCCATCTTATTGAAATCCATTTATCAGACTATGAGGGAACACGGTCGCAGGCTCATCCCTGCGGTAGAGCCTATCCCGTGTGTGCGTGTCTTCCATATCCTCTTTCATTAGTGTAAGGTCCTAAAGGGCTATCTCACTGGTCATTTCTGTACCCCTACTGCCTCGGAGAATGGCTGTTATGATGGGAGAGGAGTTCTGTACTGATGATCTCAGGAGGGTAAGGAACTTCTGATAAGAAAACTTGTTTTAACAAGGCAGATTTCCATCTGCTCCGCCAAATATACAGACGGGGGTTGGTGAACAACTGAGAGTTTAATAGCAGACCCAACGAGGCTTAATTAGTCAATCTGTGTCAGAAACAGGACTCAAACTCATGTTTTCCTGACTTTAGGAAAAACCAAAAAAAAAAATGAAAAACTAAACCAAGCTGCTACTTGCTTTTCACACAGTTGAGGCTTAATACATTTTTATTAAAATGATTGACATAGCTTGGTGGTTCAGTAGAGAGAATGCTGGATTTGGAATGAGGAAGATTTGAATTCAAGACCTGCTTCATACATTAACTAGTAGTGTGACTCTGATCGAGTCACTTAACCTTCTCAGCCTCAGTTCCACTCTCTGTAAAATGAGGATAATAATAGCACAAGGCTGCTGTGAAGGCAAATGAGATAAAGCTCTTCATAAATCTTAAAGCTCTATGTAATTGCTAACTACGATGATGACAACTGACAAGGATGATGATGAAGATGATGGTGATGATGATTATGATGAAGATGATGGTGATGATGATGAAGATGATGGTGATGATGATGAAGACGATGACGAGGAGACATCCTCGTTGGTATAAGAGAAGGAATGGCAATCTTTCAAAAGAGAGATGTCAAGGTAAGAACTCTTATTCTTTTTATCGCACAAGATGTGTTGGTCGTTAGACAAGACATGCCAAGAAAGTCTTCAAAAGCATCTGTCCCACACTTTATCAATTGTCTAATTTAAGGTTTCTAAACATGTGGGGTCCATAGACCCCTTTAGCAGTTTGGTGAAGCCTGTGGACTCCTTTTCAGAATATTTTTAAATGCATAAAATAAAATGTATAGGATGGCAAAGAGATAAATTGTATCAAATCAGTTATCAAAGTATTTTCCTTTAAGTTCAGGGATCCCAGGCTAAGGGCCCATCATAGAGATTCAAAGACAAATACTCTCCATCAAGGTTAGCCTTTAACTTGTTCCTCTGGGTC
The DNA here is from genome assembly GCA_028646595.1 of Phalanger gymnotis. NCBI lineage: Eukaryota > Metazoa > Chordata > Mammalia > Diprotodontia > Phalangeridae > Phalanger > Phalanger gymnotis. The sequence goes on from JAQQSZ010009731.1 coordinate 4,827, forward strand.
CATCTTGGCTGGACATGTTGACTCGGATATTGAAGGGGGAGAATAACTGAGTAGCTAGAAGGAGGGAAGACTTGGACCCAGTGCAGGATTGGGCAGGGAGAGGGGGCTGCCAAGTATGAAGACCCCGGGAAAAAAAAAAGATGAAGGATTTTTATGTGACAAAAACGGGGAATTAAAGAAAAAGGCTGCCTTTGCAGCTTTGATGAGTGGCCAACCAGAGCACGGAAAGATTGAGATAGTCCTAAAATCCTGTTACAACGACAGTGGGTATTCTGATATTCAGTAAGAAGCAGAGTTAGTTGCATTCAGGCTTCACATAAGAATTTTTTTAAGCAGTTGGGAATTTCAGCTACATTGAAATCCTACTTCAGAACCACAGTGTGGTTCCCATAGTGTGGAAGAGTTCCCCAGGGGCTCATAGGCTATGCCAGCAAGAGTACAGGCCCTGGCTGGTTCCACCAAGATAGGAAGGTTCCAAACACAGGCCCTGCAAATAGATGTGTATTTCTGTCCCTTAAGTACTAGCTTTCCGAATTTCAGAGAAACTCTTGCAGGTGATGAGTTTTTGCTTGTTCCTCATTCCACAGCAACTGATAAAAACAACTTATTTAGGCAATACAGAATCATGATTTGCACTAACAGAGCATCTAGATGTTTGAAAGACTGAACAAAAGTCTAGATGAACGAATGCAACATTCTATCTGCTTCACCCTTCATATGAGAGGGCAGGATTCAAAGTCAGAGAATGTGAGTTCAAATCCTGGCTCTGCCACTTATCACCTGTATGAACAAGTCACCACTTCTTTGGGCCCCAGTCTTTTTATTGAGGCAGCAAGGTGGCATCCAGACAGAGGACTGGACTCAGAGTCCAGAAAACCTGAGTTCAGATCCTACATCAGATAATAGTCATGTGACCCTAGGCACATCAGTTAAACTCTCTCTGCTTCATTTTTCTCTTCATTAAAATAGTGACAATAATAGCCCCTATTTCACAGAGGTTGCTGAAGATCAAATTAGATAAACTGTGTAAAGTTCTTTACAAACCTAAGAATGCTCTGTCTCTCTGTCCCCTCTCCTCTCCACTCCTCTTTTCTCCTCTCTCTGTATATATTAAAATACATATTTATATGTATACACACACACGCACACACACACGTATATATATGTATATATACTATTATGAGCATTATTAGTTGTAAAAGATAAAAATAACAAGGGAGGTGAAGTTCCTTCCAGTTCTAAAGCCATGTCCCTACAATCTCATGAAGGGCTTTAGAATTTTGATAACCATATCTACCGATTCTTGAAGCAAAGTCTTTGCCTTTACTTACCTCTCAAATCCTCCCCCCAAATATCCCCGAGAAAAAAGCAAATGACTCATCTATCAATAACCTAAACAATCACGATCATAAAGGACTGAGTGATGCTGCTTTGGAAGCAGCCACAGCAATTATTGAGTTTAACCATGCCATGACTGAGAGAGGGATACACAGGAGGAGGTCATTCTTCCTATGTGTAGAGCCACGGAGGAAGCTTGGGATCATTCCGCCACACCCTGACAATGCTTCACTCTTTGCCGTCATTGGGAAGGGTAGAAATGAGACCGCTTGGCCAAAAAACAAGCCACCCAAAGCTCCAGCAGGAGCAGATGTTCTCCTAACATGAATAACTTGAGAATCAAACCTTCTTTGTAACGTGCCTGAAACTGTTGGTTGCACAACATGTATATCTTCCATTGTAAGCAGATGTGCACCATAGCACCATTAGGAATGAGCTGCCAAGTCAGCTTGCCTGACAGTATTTTATAGAATAATCTTTGTGGTTTCTGCTCCCTTGGCACATTAGTTATTCCTGATCCCATAACAAATAACTTTCTCCATCTTCTCATTACTTACTCTTTTGTCTGCGTGAGAGCTGTGTCTCTCCTTTTTTAAAAAAAAAATTTCTATGTAAAATTTCAGTCTTTTCTGACATCCCTTTGTATTTAGTCACACTTACCCATGAACTTGGTCATTATAATTATTATGATCGTAATTCACATCCATAAAGCACTTTACATTTAACAGAGCTTTCAACTATAATTTAAGATACTTATTTCTTGCAGAAATTGTGTAAGATTCGTCAGTTTTTTTCCATCCTTGATTTTGCAGATACAGAAACCAACTCTGTAGAGAAATGTAACTGAGGTCTTCTTTTTTCCAGAACCAAGAACAGAAATCATAGCCCCAAGTTTCTAAAAGAACCCTTAGACAACTGAAGGGTCATCTCAGCTCTTTAAAAGTTTTGGAAACAGAAAATTTAGGTTAAATTCTTGATCCTGCAACTTACAAAGTGCTTGACCCTTGGCTTAAACACACCAAGTCCCAGTTTCTTCATCAGTAAAACGGGGGTAATAAAAAGATTTGGCATCATCTACATCACGGGGTCCTTTCAAGTACATCATTTTGTAAAATCTAAAGTATTATATGAATGAGTTAGCATCATCTCTTTTCTGTACTCTAAATAATTAATGTAATCATAAATAATATTTTTGAACATCATCTAATATAACCAACTCCTATTACGCAAATGGGGAAATAGATCCCCATCATGTGGTATTTCTACTATACCATGCTGACATCTGTTCAGCCCCCCCCCCCTTCAAAAAATCGCCTGCATCCTTTTATATGCATTAGGGAATGTGATCTTTTTAATAATACAGACAATTATAATTTGTAGATAAGAACATGTGTCTGTCACATCCCATGTGAATTTACATCTCCTGCACTCCTACAAGGCAAAGCTAAGTATCACACGGCGACCTCACCTGCGATGCAGGTATATTTTCCTCATTACACACAATCCATCCGATACTAAAAGTTACACTAATGGATTCATTCTATCTAAGTAACAGTAAGAGTTTTACAAAGAGCAAGAAGGAGGTACTTGAAAACTCCATTGGATCTCAGACCTCACTGATGTGAGTGTTTTTTTCGATGACACGGATCCCGGTCCATCCGTCTTCATCTGCCTAGGTCGTGTGATTCTTGTCCATGTCCTGCCATGAACGTGCCACAAGGGTTCCACCCATCATGCTGGAGGCCTTCCTCTTGGCCTCACAATGGTACCAATGGGGGACACAGAATATCCACTATCCCTCATTCCTGCTATATGACAATGCCATCTTTTTCAATCACACATTTAGTTGATAAAATCTCTTACGGTGCCTTCCCTATGCAATTGTGTGTTTATAACATGTTGCAGCCTGCTCATACCCACCATGTGCCTCCCCATTGCACTCTGGGTGACACTTGATTTCAGTTCTTTGGAGAGCATTTCTTTCCATGTTTACCGTGTCACCAGAAGATTATGCTGTTAAGAATGTGGGCTTCTTTTTCTAGGCAAAACAGAGTCATTAAAATAACTTTGTTATATCTCAAACAATCTAGCACACTTTCTTCCTTCTATTTAAATCTGATGTAAGCTTTGTCCATTTATAGGATCTGCCCAAGACATGCCTATGCTTATGTGTTTGTACTCAACCCCGTCGGTATTATTTTTCTGTTTGCATTTACAACATAAAATGGTACTATTTTCATGAGCTACTAGAAATTTTACTGCAATCCAATTTGTACATCCCCTGTTTCCACCATCCCTATTAAGAGTATAATTAAGTTAAGGATTATTTTTTTAAAGGAGTTACATGAGGTTCTTAAACATTCTACTCACCCTCTTTACAATTGCAATTGTAACTTTGGGAGATATTATTTCTAGCCTCTTTGAAGGAAAATTGTGATCTCTGCATCCAAACAGATAAAATGGTTTTGACGGTGTTATTTATATATGCACGTATATGCATGTAAACACAATACACATATGTGCATACATAAACATGTGTGTATGTGTACACAAGTGTATAGGTATATACATATGCATATATTTACTTATATAGATGTAGATATATCTTGGGCAGGCAATAAAAAGATAGAGAAAAAGAGAGAGATAGACAGATGTATATATATGCATATATATGTATGTATGTATATATATACACACACACAGAGGGGAGAGAGATACATATGGGGCAACAATGTATTCTTGACATTGTAGTCAATTATATCTCAGATATGGTCAATTTTTTGGTCTTACCCCTTCCCACAACCCTGCTAGTCCTTTAACAAGGCATTCTATTGATTACAAAAGTAATAACACAATATCAATAATATTATAAATATGTTTCTATTGTTTATTATTATTTGTGTACATATAAATGCAGACACTGATGAATGAACTCTATGGGTTCTCAATTCATTGGTTCAATCCAGAGAACAAAGGGGAATAAATATGGAATTAAAAATGAGATTTCCCTTGGAAAGGCATCATGATATAGAGTACAAATAGAAATGGGGCCAGTAATCTGTATATAAAGATCCCTGTAGGCCTCATATTGATTTAGTCTTAAAATGTAATATTATCTATGTTGTATTGTATTTTTATTTATTTTGTTAAATATTTCCCAATTACATTTTAATCTGGTTCAGGCCCCACTCAAGAGTGTTGTGAGCTTCATGTTTGATACCTCTGGTGTAGAGGAAAAAAAGCTGAAATAGGAACAGGACTTAGGAGGCCTTGATTATACTCCTTTCTCCGTCATTCAGCAGCTGTATGATCCTGGGAACTCATGTTATCTTTCTACAGCACTCAATTTTCCCACATGGGAGATGAAAGGAATTGGCCAAGCTGCTTCACCCTTCAGGTGCCTTTCAGTTCTAAGATGGTATTGTTTCTCAGAGTCGATTTAGTCTCCTTGGATAAATGGGCCCAATTTGTCCACTGTGCCAATTAAGTAAGGCAGCAAATCTACTAAAGGCAATAAATGCTAAGTGCAGTCAAGGCACCAAGTATCCATCGAGTGAAGGGACTAAACCTGGCCCTTCATGTGATGAAAAAGAGGTAAAACCTTGGGCCTCAAGCATCATGGCTTTTACAAACTCTTGGAGGGATATGAGACAACTAGGTAGAAAACTAGACAATAATGCCTGGCAGTCTGTCCCCACATCCTAGGGTGGGCAATAAAGCTCTGCATCTGTATTCGTGAACAAGAACTGGCTAAATTTATAAGAGAAATGAACTGGATACTCATCTACAAGTACACGAACTACAGTTTCTAACTAAACAAAAAGAGAATTCTCCTTGGCAATTGGATTCAATAAGCAGTGGGATGCTTGCAGATGATGGCAGAAGTATCTCTGTATTGTCCAAATTTCCCTGTAGAATGTTGGGCCTATAATTTCTTATCTTGGCTCTGCTACAGGACTTTTGGGCCGGCTCTGGAAAGTTTCTTCACCAGAAAAATAAGAACATGAAGAAAACTTCTAACCAATTCCATGTGATTGGAGAGGTAGAGGGGGGATTTTTAAAAAATAATATAGGTTTTAACATATAGAGTCCTTTATAACTGTTTTGTTCACAATATTAATAACAATCTGGAACATATAAAGGAAGACATTATCTGTATCCAGAGAAAGAACTGATTAATAGAAGTATATACAGAATGATTTTATATATATATATATGTATATGTACAAATATGTGTGTGCATGTGCATGTGTATATGTGTGCATGTATGTATATATATATATGTGTGTGTGTATATATATATATACACATACACATACATATTTGTATGTAATGGTAGCCATCTCTAGGGAGAGAGGGAAAAAAGGAAAAACATTTATATAACTATTATATATTTAAAAGGATTAACAAGTTATACATAATAGATTTGCAGTTTTGTGTGCAATCATCTTTTTATTATACTGTCATGGAAATGCTTGTTTGTTCCATCAATTAAAAATTAAATAATTATTTAAAAAAAAATCTCTAAGTCCACGAGTAGATGGAATTAAATGCAATTGAGTTTAAGGAACAATTGTCCAATTTTTAAAAGCAACAACAGCAATAGCAAAGATGAGCTTTATGCCTTTCCCAGACCCTGAGGTATTCTGGTGTGACCTGACCAGCAGAACCAGTTGTGTTCAAATATACACAAATCACAACAGCTCAATCTTACTCACAGTTCAAAGTCTTATAGGACACTCATGGTGGCAGAAACTAGAGCAGGCCATACGTCTTTTGCAAGCTTGGCTATGACATGTTATCTCTCTGTTCTTGATTTTAATCTGAGTGGCTTTGCTCTCTGTGTTCCCTCCTAATACCATCTCACATTCCCAGACTAGGTGAGATTCAGGCTTCCAGTTCATTAATGCCCGTATCACTACAACCATGGTAATTGGGTAATGTGCAAAGAAAGTGCAATCTTTTATGTTTTCACTGATATAAACAAACATAATCTGGTGCTCTGCAAGCCCCAGGAAGGAAGTGTGAATGCTCACCATACTTTTCCCTGCTATACTTGCATATATACATTTTGAAGGTCTTTCAACAGAGTTCAATTCATCCAGTGTGATAATATCATACCATGTGTGGTTTACCCTGGTCCCTGTTGATTAATTTTTTGATTGACATTTATGTGAATTTGCTACTTGAAAATTCAATTAATTATTTAATTAGCTAGGATTTCATTATCCCTGTCTTATAGCAAGAACAAACCATTTTTTTTTTACATTATCTGACGTTAGTGGTTAATATAGAAGTCCAGAACTGTTTACTGTCAGCTTGCTATTCTGGTTGAAACAGCAGGGCACTCAGGGGAGAGAAAGGAGTCAGCATGTGCCAAATCTCCACCATCACTTTGAACCACTATCTCCCCTCAGACCCTAATGGAGACAGCCCAGAATGCTGAGACGTAAAGCCTCGGGAACAGTGGTATCCACCAACCAACCACAGCCCCACAGCTATTACTGAGGGAAGAAAAGATTGTGGAGAAAGGGCCCAGCTTTCTCATCACAATCAGTAACAACTACAGCCCTGTTGCCAACAGGCAGATAGGCAGAGAGACTGCCACCCAATCCTTCTTCCAGCTCGGACTTCACAGCCATCAGCCAGGAAATCAACCCCTATGAAGAAGGAGCCATTCATGGGTTCCAAATGCCACCTGTGGGGCAGGCAAGCCAGCCTAGCTGAAGCAGTGATGCACCCTGAGGAGGAGGGGCGGGAGGAAGCATGTGCTGCGCCCCCCCCCCCCGCTCCATTTTGGCTCCAACCTACTTTTCACACTTGATTTCACATTTCAATCCACAAAAACTTCTGCTCTATCTTTTTGCTGGAAGAGAAACCATGGCTGGAGCAGGCTTGTAATGACTCTCAAGACCCGGTTGTTAAATTTTTAGCAAACATTTATACTTTAGAAACTTGCATGTGCTACAAACAAAGACTTGTTTCATTGCTTTGCTGATTGTCTGGAATTAAGAAAGTAAAAGTGAAAATGTCAACAAAGAAGATTAAGCCTAAAAATGTGTCGTGTTGGGGCAGAGCCAAGATGGCGGCTGGGAAGCAGTGACTGGCGTGAACTCCCCACCAAGTCCCTCCAAAAACCTATAAAAAATGGCTCTGAACCAATTCTAGAGCTGCAGAACCCACAAAGTAGCAGAGGGAAGCAGGGCTCCAACCCAGGACAGCCTGGATGGTCTCTGGGTAAGGTCTGTCCCATACAGAGCTCCCAGCCCCCAGCTGAGGGGAGCGGAGCTGAGCCCAGTGCGCAGAGCGCAAACAGACCAGACGCGGACCTACCAGACCAGGAGACGAGCGGAGAGTGCCCTAGCATCCTGAATTACTGAGCTGTGGCGTCCACCAGACCTCTCAACCCACAAAGAGCAAAGACAACAGAGAAGGTTAGTGGGAAAAGCTGCGAGACTGAGTTTGCGGTTCGGCCACCGCCCCTGGGGCAGCAGAGGTGGGGCAGCTTTAGAACTAGGCTGCAGTTGCTTCTG
>JAQQSZ010009732.1:0-12695 GCA_028646595.1 Phalanger gymnotis
GGTTTTTGGAGGGACTTGGTGGGGAGCTCACACCAGTCACTGCTTCCCAGCCACCATCATGGCTCCGCCCCCTACTTCGCCACTTTATATTCTAACTTATTTATTTTCTTTCCAATTATTTCTTCCAAATCTTTTATTTCATTTTTGATCTCTTGCTTCATTTGTTTCAGGGATTTATGTGGCCCTAAAGGTAAATCCTTTCCTCCAACCTTGCCAAGTTTTTGCTGACATTATATCCCTTTTGGAGAAGTTTAAGTTTTTATGTATTTTTAAATATGGGTTGGTGTTTTCTCTCATTTTTTTCATCATCCTTTCCCTGAAGTGGAGCTTGGTGCTGTTCCAGCCTCTGCCATGAAAAGTCCCCCAAAATGTATAGTCAATATTTCAGCTCTCTTTCCAAAGGAAAAAATACTAAAAGTTTAAAAATAAAAAAGAAACTTGAAAATGCCCACAAAAGTAGAAAAATTTCTAAAGTATTTCAAAATTGTTCTTCTCTGTAATGTTAGTCATGGGTAGTTCTCTTGGTTCTGCTCACTTCAATATGCAAGAGTTTATAATATTTAATATTCTCTAAAATTGTCTTTTTTATGATTTCTTGTGTTGCAGTATTTTCTGTCATTTTCATATAACAAAATTTGTTCAGCCATTCCCCAGTTGTCTAAGAAGAAATTTCAGTTACCATTAAGATTCTGTTTCTTTTCCCTCCATTTTACTGCCACCTTCAGTATGAGGACATTTGTTTTGCTTGCAGCTGTTCCCTGTCAATCATTACCATCCCCACCTTTTCCTTTCAGGGTTTCTTTCAGATGATCAGTCAATTCTTTCTACTTTTAGTGTACCCACTGGTTCCAGCAGTTTTAGGCAATTTTAATTTATAATTTCTTGAAGTGTAGTATCTAAGTCATTGTGTTTATTTTAAATTATGGTTTTCATGAAATTTAGTGATACATGCTCTCTTTTGCATCCTGTTTTCAAAGTCAATTCCTTTTGATATTGGATAGCATCAACGTTCTTCTATTTTTAATCATTTGATTTTACTCCAATATTTCTTAATGTCACATGGAGTTATTCATTTTGGGGTTTCTTTTGGATGATTAGTAACTTCTTCCTACTTTTACTTTACCCAGTGGTTCTGTTAGATTAAGTAATTCTCATTTACAATTTCTTGAAGTGTAGTGTCTAAGTCATTGGGTTTATTTTAAATTATGGTTTACACCATCTTGGCCTACTTTCTCAAGTGCTCCTTTCTCCAATGTTTTCAAGTCATAAGCTTTTCATTTTTGTATATACACCATAGATCTGAAAAAGGGTCTAATGTAATGATTGAAAACCCTGAAAGTATTTCTGGTAATCCATAATCGATATATTAATTAGTCTAGCCAGCAATCAATACATTGATGATCAGTGGTTTCTCTTGGTAACCGAAGGTAAAAAGGGAGACCCTGAAACACCTTAAATCTCTTCTTGAAAGGAACTCCCCTGACAAGTAAAAATCAACCTTAAGTGTAGACACTTAATGAGGAGGTGGACTAAAAAACTTCAGCTCTTCCTACTAAGAATATTATGATTATGAGTCTCAGTAGTCTCAAGGCATCTGGGGAGGGGAAGACATTTCCATCTGGGCCTAACTCTTTGGATAATTTTCTCCTTCAAGACTTGGGTTGCTCTAATCTCTAATGAAAGGGACCAAAACCCAGAGATTCGTCCCCCAGGATTCTGTTTATACTAGGTCTCCTAGTTGGATAGAGTATCACCCAAAGGCCAAAGTTAACTAACATGTGCCTTGAGGGCTGGAAGCAATCTCAGTCAGCCATGCCCTTCAGAGACTGACTTTTTCAGAGGGTGGACCTTCACAGTAATAGGAAGACAATGGTGCATATGACAATTAATTATTAATATATTAGTATGATATTAATTTTCTCATTAGTTGTCATTTGGTATAACCCTGTCATTTGACAAATATGACAATGATTCCAGAAGCAATGGTGTGTTGGTATTAGTTTAAGAACCAGGTCTCCAAGGAAGAAAAATGTGCAAACAACATGAATTTAATCCCCATTATTAACCCTTTTCCTCTCACTTTCTAAAGTCCAGCAATCAAGAAAACCACAATGCAAATCCTGATTTGTAGCATTTTATTTCTACAATGTAAAAGTTATAGAAAAAATTAAGAATTGTCTCTCTAGTTGGTTTCAGCTGACTCTACTTTGCCTTCGCAAATGAAGTGATTTGCCCAAAATAAGTTACCTAATTAGTTATTGAGGCAGCAAATTAATTCTTTGTTCAATATTCTTTGCACTGTGTGAATTTGCCTTCAAAGTTAAAAAATAGAGGGATATTTCACAGGAATTGATAAATAACATGGTAAAAAATGAGAGGAATACCAAAGTAAATAGATGTTTTAAGCCTTATTGGCAAATAAAATGAGAGTACTTTCGAAAATAATTAAGATAGTTGGGGTCATGTCATCAAGGGACAGATAATAAACTCAGTTTTAGACATATTAAATTTTATATCAAACCTTGAAAGGCATGTTTATAAGGCTGGCGATTGATGAGAAAAGTGTGTGTGTGTGTGTGTGTGTGTGTGTGTGTGTGTGTGTGTGTGTGTGACCATGTGTGCGTATGTCTGTGTCTGTGTGTAGAAAGGAGGAAATATTTTCTTTATCTCAGATGTCAGTCTCAGCATCTATCTCCATTGATCTGTAGGTTGTATCACTGATTATTGGAGACACTTTATTTCCTCATTTCCTTTAGCATTCTTATCTGGGGCTTTGCTTCTCTGGAGGCCATGGAAATCAGAAGTCCTTAAATACCTCCAAGCTTCCTCTCCATTTGTAAATTGTACTACTTCATGTTCCATTTCTCTCTCTCTCTCTCTCTCTCTCTGCCTCCTCCTTTTATACACATATATGTACATATATGGAAATGTATATACACATATAGGTATATAGACACATATCACAAAGTGCAAGTAGAGAAGAGTTTGTCTAAATGGGTGAGGTCTATTAGCTTTAATATAGTTGAAAGCAGAAGGTCAAGACTGACATTATTAAATACCTGTATCAGTGGATCAGGATACGATAAGGAAGGCAGAGGAGCTTTTAGATAGAGGAAGAACAAGAGAAAAAAGAGGTATTTCTGTGCCAATGAAGAAGTAGTGGAACAATTCAAGTCGACAGAATAGCAACGTTATTGAATATGTTGTTCAGTCATTGGTGTCATGAAATACTACTTTTCCTGTAGAATTGTGGGGGTAGAAACCAGATTTTAGGTTCAATAGTAGAATAGACCCTGAGGATAAAGAATAGGGAAGCCAATATCATTGGGAACAGTATATTATATCAAATAGTACATGCTTCATCTCCCTCTCTCCACATATACACACAATGTGTGCTGCTTTTACCTGCACCAGATAGACCTTGCCTTATTCTGCTTGAACCAAGAACTAGTTACTATAGACTAGAAATTCTTAAAAGGAGATAAAAATGATAACTGGCATAATAACTAACATATACCCTTTAAGGTTTGCAAAGTCATATATATACATATATATATATATATTTATATATACATATATATGTGTGTGTGTGTGTATGTGTTATTCAATTCAAATAAAGCTTTGAGTAAGGTAGAATACCAAAGAATACTGGGACTTCATCCCATAGGGTTGAAATTTAGAGGGTCCTGAAAGGATTTATAAGACACAGACAGGTAGAAACAACTGAGTTTAGCACCTGGATGGAATAGGAAGTACACCCGAGGAATTTCTCACTTGCTGTTGCTCCTGCCCTTCTCCCACACCTCCACATCTCCATCTAAACATGGAGTTCACAGGAATTCAGTCTCTACCACTGCCCCCTCCTGTTCCTAATAAAATTTTGAATGTGTTTGTGTTTTTTCTTGATTGACCCTGGTACAAAATTTACTAGTTATGTCTATGCAGATAAGATTCTATTTTCTCATACTCCATTCAATTTCTGTTGTAGCAAATCAACCATCTAAGATAGAATAAATTATATCTGGAGATATCTAAACCTCTAGAACACTATGTCAGTGAGTGCACACCTACTTGTTTATTGTAGTCAAATCCTCAGAAATATGACAGCTACTTGTGTAGAAATGCTATTAAACATGAAATTTCTCCTGGCTAATGTTTGCATCGAGTATCTTAGTATCTATTCCCTGATTGGCATGAAGGATCAAGGATAAAAAGAGATGCTTGAACTTTCAAATTTTTCTGCTCTATCTCATTTTACTGCCAGGGAACTGACTTGTGATTAGAGAAAATATGATTGAAAGATGCTTCATGTCAGGGATCAGGGCTATCTCTCACATTTTGGTAGTAATAGGTGCCAGTGGCAATATTAATAACTATTTTTTCTCTTTACAAAGGGTAAAATCTAAATTGCTGGCCACAATCTATCTGTATCATAGTCAGATAATTAGAAAATAGATTTAAAACTCACGGTCACTGACATTGTGCAAAGAGGAAAGGGCATCAGTAACCTATGACCTATTAGACTTATTAAAACAGCTAGGGCTATGTGCCCTCTGTGAATTGGAATCATAAAACATTATAGTACAATGGGAAAAACTCAAGTCTAGGAGCCAGGATTCTAATCTCAACTATTCCACTTATATCATAGACAATAGCAGAAAAATTTAATTTCAGATTTGGGTAGGAATTAATAAGCCATATTATCTAATTTTTCACCCTCTCTCTCTTCTGATGACCTTCACAACTACTTATCTTGGTCTAGCCTCTCTGTTGATCTTCAATCTAACATCTCCAACTGCTTTTAAGATACATCAAACTGACATCTTAAACTCAACATGTTCAAAATGTAACTCATTATATTTTCCCCTAACCTTCCTAGGTCTTAACTTCTCTGTCTCTCTTGAGGTCAACCATATCCTCTCAGTCCCTCAGGCACATAATCTAATTGCCATTTTTGACTCACTATAATTGACCCCACCATATTCAATCTGTTGGCAAAGACTGTTAATTTCGTCTCTGTAATATCTTGAATATGTTCTCTTCTCTCCTTTGACAATGCTGCCTTGCTGGTGTAGGCACCTAACATCTCGTGCCTAGAATATTTCAAAAGTTTACTGGTGGGTCTGGTGGCCTTAAATCTCTCTCCAGTCTCCGTAGAGCCACCAAAGTATACTTGCTAAAGCCCAGATTTGACTAGGTCATATCCCTAGTCAGTAAATAATAAATAAAAGCCAGCAGCTCCCTTTCACTTCCTTATGACCACCTATTGATTTTGATGGCTTTCCCCAATCCCAATTAAAATTCAATCTTCTACAATAAGTCTTGCCCAACCCAAATTAATTCTAATGTCTCCTTTCTGTTCAGTATTTCCTATTTATCCTCTAGATACTTTGTTTGTACCTATTTGTTTACTTTTTCCCTCTTTTATTAGATTATGAGATCCTTGATTGCAGTGACTGTCTCTTGCCATTTTTTTTTTTTTTTTGGTATTCTCAGTGTTTTTCACAGAGTCTGGCAAAATGTTTATTATCTGAGTGAATGTGGGGTTAGTACGTAGTGGAAAGAGAATCAACTTCTTTATGCATCAGTAGTATATAAAAATAATAAAATATTTGTTTAAATTATCTGGATCAGAGATATCAAGCTTGTAAACAAAAGGGTCCTCAAAACTTTTGAATGAAGAACCTGTTTAAAATGCAATTGGGAAATGTTTAACAAAATATAATATACAGTGTTATTTTGTGATTTTTCTGAATCAATGTGCACCACACATTAAGTTAGACACCACAACTCTTGATCACTCTCCCAGAACCCCTGAGGCTGCATTTTTCCTTTAAGGGCACTAGCAGAATTCAAATGGGATGAGAGAATATCACTTTTCTGCTAGTGTTGGCTTAAACCCAGCCATTCATGTTTTGCCCACTGTTAGGTGTCAGTAAATAGTACCCTAGTTCCATTTACCCAATTAACTTCAATTATCTTTTATAAATGGGTTATTTACTCTGAAAAACAAATGTAAACACATCACTATCCCTACCTCCACTCATTACCTGTGGGGACCACTCTCCCCTACCCTAACTCAGTTTTTTGGTAGAACAGGATGCCCTTTGTGCAAATATTCATGGCATTAGACCCACAAGTATATATCAACATATGGCATGACTACCAGCTGATACTTTGTACTAGTTTCTGGTGAACTGAGTTGCAAAAGTCATTCCTCAAAAAGGAGATTTTTATTTTTACATTTTGTAATAGAGTCTCCTAAGTTGCAACCATTTTTGTTCCTGAGCTTTGGATGTTACTTAATTACTACTGAGTATCCTGAATTAAAAAGGCTGTTTGGTGATACAATTGATAGGGCACTAGCCCTGGAGTTAGGAAGACCTGAATTCCATCAGATGTTTACTGGCTATGTGATATTGGGCAAGTCACTTACCCTTGCTTGCCTCAGTTTCATCATCTTTAAAATGAGCTGGAGAAGGAAATGACAAACCACTCCAGCGTCTTTGCCAGGGAAACCCCAAAGTGTCACAAAGAGTGACACATGACTAAAATGAGCACCAACAGCACAATTAAAATAGGACAATTTAACAGGTTTACCTTAGATTTGAAATATTACCTCAAGTCCATAAGAATCTTAATCATACTTCCAGTAATATAGAAAATGTTACCTTACACACATATCCTATATTTTGTCAGGTTACTAAAGAATAACTCCCAGTAGTTTCAACATCATTATATCACTGGAAAGTGGGGGGAAAGTTTGTGAAAATGTGGTTGCCAACTAGATGATATTGTTAATTCATTTACAATAAATGTATTTCTTAGTATGAATTATCATTATATGTACATATAATTATATATAACATAAATAATATAAATTTCATAAATAAATACATTTCTTCTCTAGTTTTGGGCAATGTTAATGCCATCCCGAACAAAGTATTTTCTTTCAAAGTCAATATAATTTCTTTGTTCTTGTAAAGGATAATAGTGAAAAAAAATTATGCTATCTGTTTATTTATTGGATTTTATTAGTCCTTGTGGAAAACAAATTCCAAGTGTTATTAGCTATATGTACACACACACAATGTTGAAGGAGAAATCTGTGATGTAGACCACACAACAGAAATACCAATTTTGAAGAGAAAAGGTAACAACATACTTAGTGAATTTAAGAGCTTAGTATATGCTCATTAAAGAAAAATAATTTGGGCTTCTTTCCAATAGCACATTTAAATTGATTTAATTAAGTTGCTTTTTTGCCATGAAAATCCAGATGTTTGAATTAAACAACTGCTATAAATACCATACAATTACAGGTTTGTCAAAGCCTGGAATTTGAGTCACAAGATTTTTTACAATTCAATACAATTCTATGCAGAATCTGGCCATTTGAATGGCGACTTGAAGTATGTGGTAAAGAACTCCTCCAAATATATATTCTTTCTTTCTTTCTTTCTTTCTTTCTTTCTTTCTTTCTTTCTTTCTTTCTTTCTTTCTTTCTTTCTTTCTTTCTTTCATCTATCAGCAAAATAATTCCATTTACAACACATTGAACAATTCAAGTGTACTTTCCTTTGAACCCTTTAACTCTTTCACAAATAGGTGAAGAGAGACAAAGATTAGAGATAGAGACAGCTTTTAAGGTAGTCTATTCTGCTTTTCTTTTTCTAATTGATAATTGTTTCTCCATCTCCTCTTTTCTTCAAAGAAGGAAGAAAACTAAAGGATAAAGTGCTGAACCTGGAGTCACAAAGACCTGAGTTGAAATGTGACCTTAGACTCTTACTAGCTGTGTGACCCTGGGCAAATCATTTAAATTTGTCTCATTTTTTTCAACTGCAAAATAGAGATTAATAGCACCTATTTCCCAGGGTTGAATGAAATATTTCTAAAGGGATTAAGAGAGTGCATGGTGCATAGTAGGTACTTAAAACTTCAGTTCCAAGAAGATTAAATTTGTCTCTTTACAACTTCTACCTTCTACTGCCCCTAAGCAGTACAGAAGAAAAAAAATCTCATGCAATTCTCATATGACATCTCTTCAAATGATTGACCATACAATATTTATCACAGCCCTCCTAAATCCTTTGCTTTGCAAAGCAACCATCACTATTTTATTCAACTAATCCTCATATGGCAACTGCTCAAGGCCCTCCACCCTCTCAGCCTCCTTCCTTGGAAGCATAACAATACTCTTACTAAACATTGCTCCCAGTCTGAGATGCTATGATTTTGTGATTAGAGTGATACAGGATTTGGTTATCACAAATCAGTCATGATATTTCTAAAAATAAACCTGCAAATCAAATACTTTTGTTTTTCAGAAATGTATTTTCCATTTAGTAGATACTGCTCTCTGGTTATTGGCTAATCCAGAATTCATTCATTTGGGATATTTATGTGAAGTAAGGAAAGGGAAAAAAAATAACTCAAGGAAATCTCTAATCAACATGGTATATTTCAACCAAAATACTTAATCAGTCTCTCAGCTCTGGACATTTTGTCTGGCCATCCTCCATGGCTTGGATGTTCTTCCTCTTCCTTTTGGACTAGTGACCTACCTGACTTCCTTTATGTGCTAACTGAAATTCCACCTTTTAAAGGAAGGCTTAATTAACATCTCTTAATTCCAGGGATTTCCTTCTTTAAATTATTTCCTGTTTACTTTTCTATAGAATTTGTTTCATATATGTTTGTTTGCATGTTCTCTGGCTTATTACAATGTATTCTCCTTCAGGGCAAATACTCTCTTTTGCCTCTTTTTTGTGCCCTGGTGCTTAGTGCAGCTGCTGGAACATAGTAGGTGCTGAATAAATGTTTGTCGATTGATGGAAATTAAGGTGATTTATTATGGGATATGTTGAACTCTTTGGAAGACAATTATCCATTTGGAGAAATTAAAGGAATTGTTTTGTTATGGACTATTTACATTTCCATAGTTTGTCCTCTCTTCCATACCCTTTCATTTCAAGGTTTCTTTGCTTACTTCCCTCAAGATAAGAAAAAAAAAAACAAACCATGATTTTATCCATTTTTTATGGTAGCAAAGTTGTAAATATACAGAGAGCAACTGCTGCAGTGTGAAACCCTCACACTTTCATCTTTTCTACTACATTAAGACAAGATAAGTTAGAAGCAATAAGAAATGCATTACATTAGCTATAATGCATGAGACAGAGAAAATGTTTATGGATTGCTGATAGTGTTATTTCTTCATTTCATATACAACATGCATCAAACAAAATCAAAGCATCCCTAACATATTTCACCTTAAGCAATGGTTAAATTTCCTTCTGGAGGAAGAACGAAGACAATGGGGACAATTTTTCAAAAATAGTGAATCTACTCTGTAAGGAATCAAAACCATGTGGAGTACATGAAAATAGACAAAGCATTTTTTTTCATTTAGAAGAGCTTCTCTTATTTGAATCTGAAAGATAAAGGCCAATTGCAAAATATACATAGAAGATCCATGCAAATATAGATAATCATAAATAGGTTCATATTCATAAAAACATTGTGAATAGTTAATACTGAATATAATGGAATTTTAAAGATCCTATTACTATTAATAAGAAATGTGGCATCATTATTGGAAATCTAATTACTTGGCATGATAAGATGCATGAGAAAAGAGGTTGATTATAGACAAAGTTACTCTTATTAGATTCAAATAAGTTAAATATATGTATATATGTACACACACACACGCATATATATATATGAAGTGTGTATACACACATCCATATACACATCCATAAATTCATACATGTCATGGATACAATTAGTATATTTTTTGAAATTTTATTTTTGATTTCAGTTCCAAATTCTCTTCCTCTCTTTAGCCCCTCTCCTACCCATTGTGAAGGTAAGAAATATGATATCTGTTATAGATATGAAATATGTTAATATTTTCTTTAACAATTTGAGATGAAATTTGAAATGGATATTATCTATTAACAGTGCTTCATTAAATCTCAAGATCACTCAAAATAATAAATAGAATACTATAGCTGAATAACAGCATGTAGCAGAGCTTTGATTGGGAGTTAGAAGAGATGGTATTTCAATGTTTCATCGGCCAATTATTATTCATGTGACCATAGGCAAACCATGCAACCTTTCTAAATCTATTTTGTCCTCAGCAAACTATGATCATAATTTGAGTAGTAACTACCTCAGGAGATAGATATAAATGCCAAATAAGGTAATGTAAATAAAGTGTTTTGTAAACCTTAGTGTCCTATATAATAGTTGTCAAAACCAGAGTATAAAACTTTCTTGAAATAGCAGAATTTTGAAGGAAATTTTGATTATATCATTATTATGTAGCTATGTGAATTTACTTAATGCAACTGTTGGTTAATTACATTTCAGATTTACTGGTAATAGGTTAATATAGTGAAAATACGACAGCTCAGCACTCCTGCTAGTTATTTACAAAAAACAATCATGAAAATAATTACAGCTTATGCACTAAAAGCTGTTGAAGATGATGAAGAGGTAGAGAATTTGTTTCTTATCTCTGATATGAAAGAGCTGTATGACCCTGATCAAGTCAATTAACATCTGAGTGACCTGGCAATTTTAAGATTAAATGTAATAAACAAGTATAAATTTGGACTTGTAGGGGTAGTTTCCTCAACAGAAGTTCTGTAAACACAAGTATAATTTTATATGTAAACACAAATCTGGTTTATAAATGACAATAATAACATATACAGAGAACCGTAAAAGACCCTCCACATAAAAACAAGAGCAACTAACATCTGCTTTAATACTCAGTGATTTAGTTAGAAGGTGGGAATGAGTAAGTGAGAATTATTATGTTGTAAGACATGAATAAGCAATTGGGAATGAAAGAGGCCAAAGACATATTTACTATATAAAAGCCTCAAACCTACAAATCATGATTATTTTCTTTGAATAAAGAATCAGAAGATGCAGGACATGGAAGGTTACAAATCACACTTGAAAATATGAAATTGATCATGGTATATTAATTAGTTTACGATTTATTATCCATGTGAGTTATTTCTGGATAAGCTATTTGTATAAAGTGAGAAGAAAATTTATTAGAACCAAAATTAACATTGTTACCAGAAAAAGAAAGTAAAAATGGGAGAAAATATAGGATGTAATTAAATTTACTCTAACTTGACCTATTTAAACAAGTTTCTGACACCAAAATTGAGAAATTTAAAGAAGAAAAGACGTGGCGTATACAATGTCAGAACTTCATACTGGAATTAAATGAATCAAGGAGCATCAGGTAAGAAAAAATTTGCAAGCACTTAGCACAGTGCCTGGCACATAGCAGGCACTTAGTGAAAGCTTTCTCCTTCTCTACACCCTTCCAATCAACAAGTGTATTTTGCAACAACTACCATTTGTAAAGCACTGTGCTTAATACTGGGGAGACAGAAATAAACCAATTAAAAACCCTTATTGTAAGAAAGATACGAAAGAATGGATGCATGTGTGAGTGAACAAATGAAAAAAAGTTTATGAAGTGCATATTGTGTAACGGGTGCTGTGATAAACTCTAGGGATACAAATACATATTAGAAAAAATTTTGAAGGGGGTGTGGAAGGAGCATAAGTGGCAGTGGGAGTAGGAGAGGGTAATTTTGGTCTGGGGAAACCATAGTGGTGATGAGTGAAGCCTCAGGGCAATTTAAGCCAAGTAAACACACACTAATTTAATACTTATCATGTGCCAGACATTGTGCCAAGCACTGGGGACAAGGCAAAAACAGAGGCACTGGGAAAAATTCCCTGAAAAAAAGTAAAATTTACTGACATATTTTCCAGGAATAGTATTGTTGATTTGATTACTATTTTCAGTACTAGTGGTGGATAATATCAAGGAAAAGATTACAGAGAAGTTGTGGGCACGACAACATGGCATGAAGGTGATCAGGGAACAGCATAGGTGCCACTTCCCTCAGCCTCTTCTCCTCCTGACTGGAGGACTAGAGGGACTAACAAAAACCATGCAAAGCCTTCCATTATAAAGGGCAGAAATTAGACTTTTAGTTCACTGCATTTTGACTCTGCTGCTTTGCCTGGTTTCAACTCCATGGAAAAAGAGGACTCTGTGCCAGGAAACTTTTGCGCCCACCACCTTTTCCTGCCTCATTTTGTGTGTTGTCTTTCCTCATTAGATTATAAGCTCCTTTGAGGAGAGGAACTATCTTTCTTTTCTTTATTTGTGTCCCTAGCATTTAGTGCAGTGTCTAGCACCTTGTAGCTGGTTGCTTAAGAAATGTTTGTTGGTCTGGGTTAGACTAGATGTAGAGAAATTTTACCAATCAGACACCAAGTATATCAGAATGGGGAGCTAAAATACCAATTCGACATGAAGATTGGAGTGATGAATACATGAAATGAAATGGCTGAAGAGAAATCTAATATGTCTGAGACAGGCTTGGTACAGAAGACTTTCATCAATGGGGAGTATAGGATCTAAGGAAGAGAGCTAGAGAAAAGAATTCTGAGACATAGGTGGAACATAAAACCACCCAAGGAAACACACATTTCAATTGCTTCTTGAAGAGAGAATTTTGGCAGTCAAGTTCACACAAATCTTATAATATAATCTTTTGCAAATTTGGAAAGAAAGGAAAGAAGGAAAAGAGGAAAAGAAGGAAAGAAGGAAGGAAGGAAGGAAGGAAGGAAGGAAGGAA
>JAQQSZ010009733.1:0-12695 GCA_028646595.1 Phalanger gymnotis
TATTGTCTTCCACTTTTTCATTCCTTTGGCTCTGTTTGATAATATCTTGATTTCTCATCAAATCACTAGCTTCCGCTTGCACCAATCTAATTTTTAAGGTAGTATTTTCTTCAGTGGTCTTTTGGACCTCCTTTTCCATTTGGCTAATTCTGCCTTTCAAGGCATTCTTCTCCTCATTGGCTTTTTGGAGCTCTTTTGCTATTTGAGTTAGTCTGTTTTTTAAGGTGTTATTTTCTTCAGTATATTTTTCAGTATTTTTGGGGGTCTCCTTTAGCAAGTCATTGACTTGTTTTTCATGGTTTTCTCTCATCCTTCTCATTTCTCTTCCCAATTTTTCCTCTACTTCTTTAACTTGCTTTTCCAAATCCTTTTTGAGCTCTTCCATAGCTTGAGACCAGTTCATGTTTTTCTTGGAGGCTTTTGTTGTGGGCTCTTTAACTTTGTGCCTCTGTGTTAAAATATCAATTCCTCCATTTAAGTTTTAAATCCCCACACAATTTGGCACCAATATACCTTTCTAGCCTCACTGGATATTACTTGCCATCCCATATTCTGTGATTCAGTCTAAAGGCCCTTCTTTTGCTACTTATTACACTGTCTCTTGGCTCTACATCTTTTATATTGTGTGTCCCTCATGCCTGAATTGTACTCTTTTCTGATCTGCACTTCATGTACTCTAATTCTTCCTTTAAGAGGTAGCTCAGACACTATCTTCTGCATGAATCCTTCCCTAACATCTCCAACTTCTATTGTTCTTTTCCAGATGCTTTGTAGTTAATTATTTTATGTTTTTTCTGTATATACTTGTAAGTATTTGTTATCTCCCACAGTAGAATGTAAGCTTCTTGTATTGATGATTGATGAGATGGAAGAGATATGTTTAGATAGTGGCTGATTTGAAAAATATTGGAATGCTGGTGGCAGTTAATAGAATAGAGGATGATAGGTTTGCTATAATCTATCCTGATCATATCATGTTTGGAGTGTGATGCTTAGTTCTAGGTGCCACATGTTAGGGATGATGCCAGTCATATGAAAAATGTTAATATGAGGGCAAGAATGAGGAAGGGTCTTTAGACCATAAAAGGTCAATTGAATGAAAAGTGATCTACTGGAGACATAATATCTGTTTTTCATGTATCTGAAGAGTTGTCATGTTTTGTCTTACTTTATAGGGAAGAAGAAACAATGTATGGGAGGTGGCAAAAGATAGATTGATATTTTCTGTAAGGTAAAACTTCCTAATAATAAAAGCTTTCTAAAAGTGAAATGAACTGACCCTGTATGCAGTGCATTTCCAATTGCTAGATTTTTAAGTTAAGACTTGATGTCTATTAATCTGGGTCGTGGTAGAGGGAAATCTTGTTTCTTTTCTTCTTAACACCTCTATCCCACACCTTCATATCCTCCCTCCCTCACCTCATTATTACACCAATTGCCAAATCTTGTTATTTCTTGCATCTGATCCATTCTCACTACTCATACAGCCACCATCTTATTGCAAATTCTTATTGCTTTTTGGCTGGATTATTACAATAACTTCCAATTGAAATAATAACAATAATAATGGGTAGCATTATATAACACTTTAAAGTTTGCAAAATACTCTACGAATACTACCTTATTTTATCCTTATAATATTTTTGGGAGGTAGATGTTATTATTAACCCCATTTTACAGATGAGAAAAGTGAGGCAGAGGTTAAGTGACTTGCCCTGGGTCACACAAATAGTAAGTGTCTGAGGCTAGATTTGAGCTCAGGTCTCCCTGAATCCAGGTCACTGTATCAACTAGCTGTCTTTAATTAGCACCCCTTTTTCAAATCCCTTTCCCCAATTCATTTTATACACAGCTGTCAAAGTGATTTTCCTAACATTCAGATCTGACCATGTCATTCCCATAATCAATAATCTATTGACTCACTATTGCTTTTAGGATCAATATGTGCTCCTCTGTTTGCTTTTAATAGGCCTTTACAACTTGACTGCAGCCTCATATCTTATGTCCATTACTATATTCCACAACTGAGTCATATTATATTTTTTGTATCATATATTGACTGTTCCATTTTTTATATCTATGCCTTTACTCTGTCAGTTCCCTGTGGTTCAGTTGAATCCCCTCTACTACCTCTTCTCATCCCTGTTTCCTTCAAGGCTAATGAAGTATCACTTCATACATAAAACCATTCCTGATCCCCTCAGCTTCTAGTACCCTCATTCCCTAAATTATCTAGTTTTTAATTTGTATGTATTCTACAAATACTTAATTATATATATATATATATATATATATATATATATATATTCTACCTTAATAGACTTTAAGCACTTGGCATATGATAGGAGTTTAATAAATGCTTATTGGTTAATTGTTGATGGTTGAAGTATAAAGTGAACTAAATGACTTCTGAAATTCTACCCAACTCTGAGATTTTGTGATTCTAATGGAGGCTTAGTTAGGTAACTGTTAGTGGGAGGAGATGCTATCAGTCTTTAATTCTATTAGAAATGGAAGCTATGTCATACAGACTTTGCAAATGGACATTGAGCTGGACCCAGACCTGAAAAGGAGAGCTGACTGGATTGTCCTATAAAAATTACACAGTTCTTTTAAGGATTTCATTCAGCTTCTATCCATATCCACATCCTGAAATGTCAAGTTATGTTGTAGCAAATATTGCTTCAACTCATGTTGCATGGCTGCACTACTGGACCTCCTTATTGTTAATGTAGCCTTATTATAGTAGTTAATTTAAAAAAAATGAGTTTATTTTTGCACGCATTCATGCTCTATCCTTCCACTACTTCTCCCATCAAACAAAACTCAAACCAAACAAAAGAGAATGTGATATTGACTGTCAAACATTTCTGCTAAAGTAAGTCTTTTAATGAAATGAGGAATTAAATATAACCATTTTAAAAATTAATCTTACTAACTAGGACCTTGATTGGTTGAGAACAAAAAGAAAGGTAAATTGAATTTCTCAGAAATGAGCTGATACATAAATGGGTCAGACTAGGAGAGCAAAATGAATATACATCCTGTACTTTTAGGAATGTTTTCAGTACAATCTGAAGTTCAGCATGTACTACTGTTAATCCAAAAGCATTAATTTTTCTAACCTCACTGTAAATTTCCACATGTTGCAAGCTTTTAAATACCTTTAAAATTGGCACTTTGAATAACAGGTAATATTTTAAGGGGGAATTTACTAGCTTATTTTTTGTAAGCAAAGGGACAAAGTCTTATGCTTTCCTACATGGATTATTCACTAGAAAATCAAGCCACATTACTCCTTTATGCCCCATTAAGATTTTTGTTTTAACTTTATTTTCCTTGACAATGAGAAGTTCCTTAGCGTTAGTGCTCATGATTTACAGATGTTTTTAATTCACTACTAATTGGCCCTACATGCATTTTCAAACAAATATGTTGCTAAATATTTTTAACTACCCAGGAAATGCATTCAAGGTATTACACAGCCAATAATGCCTAATTGAGCAATTTTGCACTATTCAAACATTACATTCAAGTTAAGAATAAATTATTTTAAAAATACAAATCAGAGTTTAAAGCATAAAGAAGCTGATGTGTACAGTAGAGTATAGTTAATGGTTTGGAAAATTACAAAGGAATTGGTGGCTATTTTAACTAGGCGTCAGTAAGCAAATAACAGATACATTGGCTTTCACATGCTAGTCCTTTATTTCTGCAAAACTGCTCTATCAAAATTCACTCTGAAAATTACTGGCATATAACAACAGGAAACTTAAAAAGACCAGAACACTGAGGAACTCAAATGAAATTGTAAGTGTCTGAAGTTGGAGGTGGTTCTCTTGAGCTATTGAGAAAACTAAATCCTGACACCTCCCCACCCCCACTCCATAATTTCCACTCTTCTTTCCATTAAATATTTTGTATCACTACAATTCAATTAGGGTGCTTTTTAGCCATGCTCATGTGGTATGGTTTATAAATAACCCAGAAATTAAGACTCCCCCCCAAATATGTAGGTCTACTCTTGCTGGTGGGTCTAGTGATTATATTCACTTCTGACTGTACGGTGGCACAATTTAACAAATGGACACAATTTTACAAAACTCTCAAAAGTTATAGCTTGTCTTGGAGCTTGAAAAGATTTTCTTCAAACCGAACACAAATAAGGAAAAAGAAAAAGAAAACCAAGCTTCCCCCACCCCTCTGCTGTTGAGAGAAAGCATGGTACCTATAGAATATCAGTATTTGTAGGGCTCTTTTGATTGGGATTATCATTGTGAACTCTCTTGGAATTCATCACTTCAGCTTCACCAAAAAAGCAAACTGGAAACTTTTTTGTAAACTGACATAGCACTTTTCCTTACTGTCACTAACCACAGTGTGTACACGCTAAGGGTCCCCAGCACCAGTGAAATGACAGATCTAGACCATAGAGAGCTGGTTCATATTGTATCACTACCTATGTAACCCTGGGCAAGTACTTAAGATCTCTTACTACCAATTTTTTTAAAGTTCACAAACCCCAGTTTAAAATTCCTCTGTTCTATGATAAAACATAAACTCCTCTGTTTGGCAATTAAAAACCTTCACAGTCTGGTAACAACCTCCTCTTACATAGTAATTTTAGATTACCCTCCTTCATGGATACTATGTTCATAGAAGTTCCTATTTGCCAGGCAGCATTCATGCTATTATTTTCCTTATTTTACAGATGAAGGAACTGAGGCAAACAGATTGGGTGATTTGCTCAGGATCACATGGTTAGTAAGTGTCTGAGGCTGGATTTGAACTGAGACCTTCCTGATTTCAGGCTTAATGGTCTACCTTCTGCAGCACCTTTTTGCCTAGTGTTCTAAGGCCATAGATTATGTACCAATTTGAATTGCTAGGGGCCATTTCCTTATCTGGAAGCTCCCTATATTACTAAAATCAATAGACCTATTTTGAGGGGGACACTATTGTTGTTATAGTATGAACTATAAACTGCTATTAAGTCCTTTTTACTAATATTTAACTTGTTAATAGCTTATTTAGTATCAATCTTATGAAGTATTTTCAAAGAAAGGATTTTGTATTTGATCTCGGAGGTGGTAGGGAGCCAATGGAGTTAACTGAATGGGAACGGGTAATAGTGGTGCAATGGTCAGAGTTTTGTTTTAGGAAGGGAATATCAATGGATATAGCACCAGGCTTGGAGTCAGAAAGACTCCTCTGAGTTCGAATTTATCTTCAGAAACTTATTAGCTGTGTGACCCTGGGCAAGTTACTTAACCCTGTTTCACTCAGTTTCTTCATCTGTAGAATGAACTAGAGAAGGAAATGGCAAAACAATAAAGCATCTTTGCCAAGAAACCCCCAATGGGATCATGAGGGGTAGGACACAATTGAATCAATAGAATGAACAGAGCTTAACCTCAAATTAGCAAGAATAATTGGTTAAAATCAGAAACTACCAGATTTCTGCTTTGGGTGAGTTTCTTTTGTGCTTTATCCTGCTTCTGCTTATAACAAGGAAACCAAATATATTAAAATAAAGATATGAAAATAATTTTTTCTAAAGTCCACAAACCCCAGTCTAAAATTCTTCTGTTCTATGATAAAACACAAACTCTTCTGTTGGGCAATTAAAAACCTTCACAGTCTGGTGACAACCTCTCCTTACATAGTAATTTTAGATTATCCTCCTTCATAGACACTATGCTGTAGTCAAACTATCCTACTTACTATTTCTCTGAGGCCAAAGGACCTGGGTTCAAATCCTTCTCCTGGTGCTTACTGCATGTGTGAGCTTAGGCATGGGATTTAACCTCTCTATGGCTCAGTTTCTTTATCAGTAAAATGAGAAGTTAGAAAAACTTTTTAAGTCTAGATCTTATAGTCCTAAGGCTTCCCATTTCCATTCCTTTGCATAGGCTGTCCTGATGGGGTGCTTGGGTGCTTGTGCTTGGACCCTAATTCTAACATTTCTCCTTAGCCTCTGCTTGGGCGCCTATGCCTGGACCCCAATTCCAAAACCATATCTAGTTCCAAAATCACATCTCTCCCTAGCCTCAAAACACCTCCTGAGACAGTCCTTCTCCAGTTCAAGGGCAGCATGCCTTAGCAAAACACGTATCTCTCCTCTTGATACTGCAGTCAGCTGCACCTATAGAATTTATTGGTCTGACTCCCTGTGTCGTGCTAATCAGCTTTGCACTGGTACATAACAATATTTACTACTTACTGACCTTACTGATATGTATCCTAGATACAGTCAAATGTATACTCCCTTACATTCATCTTGTCTAAAAAGACATTTGATGGAAGCCACCTGGATATTTCCAGTCAGCCCTGACCGTTGGTTGATTTAGTGATGTTTCACAGTCAAAACCGCACCCCCCAGGTAGCCCTGCTTTGGGCTATTTCCCAGTGAACTCTGGGTAAAATGCCTGCGCAGTAGATAGAAAAAGTGCATGTTCCTTTAAGAACTGACCACCCTTTAACCACTTGCTAATCTTACCCCAAAACACCTAATTGACATATTTCACCCCCAAATCTCATATTTAAACTTTCACTGCACCCTTGTAAGGTTGGCAGGTTCCCTAAGAACTCTTGCCTGCTGTAAAGCATAATAAATCTTTGCCAACTTGACTTAAAGAATGCTTGAGATCATGAATTCATTCCAGAGGGCCCTGACCCTCTCCAGTACTCAGGTCTTTGAGGGGCAATCTCTCTCAATGAATTCACCTGGGAACTCCAATCTTGGGGTTCCTGGACCTCATCTCCTTTAACCCTCAACAGTCCCATATGGCTACAATTGTCTCCTATCTTAACTCTGCCTTTAGGATTCCCAAGATTCAACTCAGGTACAGATTCCTCCATGAGGCCTTCTTTGTCCATTTCAGTTATGGTGCTTTCTCATTCATAGTAAAATGACTTGATATTTACTAAATATACATTGTTTATTTACTCATCTATGCACATATCATCTTCCTTCCCCCTCATCTTTCCAGTTACCTGCCTACTAGAGTGAAAACTCTTTTAGCACAGGGATTACATTATTTCTGTTTTATATCCATAACATGTAGTACAGTGTCTGGTGATTACTGGGGGCTTACTAATAAATGTTAGTTGAAGAAATGAATGAATAAGTGAGAATTAATCTGCCCTAGATTCCTCTAGGAAATGTGACACATAAAGACTTTAAAGCATGTGTATCACCTGCAACATAAGAGAACATTTTGAATGAGATTTAAACAGAAAATTAACCTGGTTTCATTAGGATGATAAATACAAAAGTTAGTTGATGTCCCCAGTGATGGAAGAATAATTACTAACTTCGTGAACTGTGTTTCCGAGTTCAATTCCAATACCTAATTAGTTAAATGAAGGCAGTTAGTCCATAAAAATCAGTCTACTGAGTCTGGATCAGGGTTATTAAATTCAAACATAGTTTTATCATTTAAGGATTGGACATTTTTCTCTATTTCAACAAACATCTAGCCTTAATATATTTCAAAGAAAAATAAAATTTTCTAACATTATAGCTGTACTTCCTGAATTGTGGATACTAGCTAGTATTTAGTCTCTAACTGTATTATATTTAATAAGTTTGAGCTCTTTTTAATTTGTTTTCCTAACCAAGGTTTATGCTTTCATCAATGTCAGGAACTCCCCTGAATGAAAACTCCCATAGCTACAAATTGGCAACTCTTATCTAACAGTTTCTAGGATATGTGGACCTTTTCCCACAGGGATTAACAACTTAGTTTAACTCACCTTCAAGTAGGAAACTAAAGAGCAAGATAGAAATGATATCCTATGGTTCCTAATTTCCTCAAGTTCTTTCTATATCTGTTATCAATTGAATATCAGATTTTTAAGTTAATAAAGTATCAATAATTAATAACAACTCAAAGTTGTCTGGGGTAATGAGAGGCTAGGTGACCTTGTCTATAGTCTCATAGGTATTATATGTCAAAGTGAGGACTTTAACTCTTTTTATAAGTTTGTTGAATTGCTCTTATTTTTTCAATTTTTCCTCATTCCCTCTTATTTGATTTTTGAAATTCTTTTTGTTCTTCCAAGATTTTTTTTCTTTTTTCCATGTTTTTTTTTCTTTTTGTACATTCTTTCTTCTTTGAACCATTTCATATGAGAGTGAGGTTCAAGCATTGCCTGCATCCTCTCCCACCATTTCCCCCTCCAATGCAAAAGTTCTTTGTTGCAGGCCTCTTTTATGTGGGGAAATTTCTCCCATTCTTCCTCTCCCTTTCCCCTTCTCCCAGTGCATCTCTCTCTCTCATCCATCCATTTTTTGAGATCATCCTAACATAATTGACTCACTCTTGTGTCTTCTATTTGTGTGAAGTCTTTCTAAGTGCTTGATAATGATAAAGTTTTTAAGAGTTATATGTATCATCTTTCCATATAGGGATGTAAACAGTTTAACTTTATTGAGTCATTTGTGATTTACTCTTTCATGTTCACATTTTTATGCTTCTCTTGACTCTTGTATTTGAAAATCAATTTTTTAATTGATCTCTAGTGTTTTCATCAGGAATTATTGAAATTCTAATTCATTAAATATTCTCTAATTAAATATCTTTTAATTCATTAAATATCCATTTTTCCCCTCAAGGATTACTCAGTTTTGCTTGGCAGGTGATTTTTGGTCATACTCCTAGCCCTTTGCCTTCTAGAATATCATATTCTAATGCCTTCTCTCTTTAGCATGATATCTGTTAAATCTTGTGAGATCCTGACTGTGTTTGAGTATTTTCTTTTTGTCTTTTAAGTTTTCTTTGACCTAGAAGCTTTAGAATTTGGTCATAATATCACTAGGAGTTTTCATTTTGGGATCTCTTTCAGGAGGTGATTAGTTGATTCTTTCAATTTCTATTTTATCCTCTGGTTCTAGGATATTAGGACAATTTTCCTTTATAATTTCTTGACATATGAGAAGTAAGCTTGTCTACCTTTTTACCTGAGCTACTTTTTTTTTTACCTTTTTTACCTTTTTACCTGAGCTACTAAAGTAGCTACTGAGCTACTTTACCTTACCTGAGCTACTTTTTTTTATCATGTTTCTCTTAAATTACCTCTTCTTTATCCATTTTCCAAGTCGATTATTTTTTCCAATGAGTTATATATTGTCTTCTATATTCTTACTCTTTTGTCTTTGTCTTATTATTTATTGATGTTTCATGGATAAATTAACTTCTGCTCACTCAATTCTAATTTTAAAGTAATTATTTTCTTTAATGAACTTTTGGACCTCTTTTTCTTTTGGCTACTTTGCTTTTTAAGGAGTTATTTTCATCAGTAAAGTTTTGTACCTATTTTTCTTTCTGGCCAGTTTTGTTTTCTAAGGTTTAATTGTGCCTCTCTTGCCCAGTTCTTAATTTTTTTAAGTTTCTTACATCTCTCTCATTTCTCTTCCCTATTTTTCCACTACCTTGCTGACTTTGAAAATACATCTTAACTCTTCCAGGAATTTTTGTTAGGCTTGTGACCAATTCACTTATTTTTGCCTTGAGGCTTTATTTGTAGTTGTTTTGACATCATTATCTTCTGATTTTATGCCTTGATTTTTCCTGTTACCATCGTTGATTTTTATGGTCAGGTTCTTTTTTTTTTTTTTTGGTTGTTTGCTCAATTTCCCAACCTATTTCTTGACTTGAACTTTCTGTTAAAATCTAGCTCTGTTCCCAGGATCAGGGTAGGAGTAAACACTGTCCTAAGCTTCAGGCTTTTTCACATTATTGTTTTCGGAACTAGTTCTGGAGGTTTGGAAGTTTTTGATATTTGCATAGTAGCATGATCTGGGGGAAAGGTGTGGTCACTGCTCTCCTTTTCTGAGCTCTGGTCCTTACCCAGGAAGAGTCTATTTTACTGCTCCTCATGACCCTTGATCCCTTATGACTACAAAAACTTTTATCCACCT
Organism: Phalanger gymnotis; assembly: GCA_028646595.1. Classification (NCBI taxonomy): domain Eukaryota; kingdom Metazoa; phylum Chordata; class Mammalia; order Diprotodontia; family Phalangeridae; genus Phalanger; species Phalanger gymnotis. The sequence goes on from JAQQSZ010009733.1 coordinate 9,926, forward strand.
TGGGACTGTGACCCAAAAGTGGCCATTGGCAAGAGAGTTGCCAAACAATACTTTGTCCTATGTCCAGTGCTAGCTGTTCTTTATGAGCAATTACCAGATCCCCTTACCATCTCTGGGCTCATTCTCAGAGTGTTCCCAAAGCTGCTGTTGCTGGTCCTATTGCCACATTTGTAGTACAAAGCTGATGTTATTGTCAGGTGGGCTTTCAGCCTGCCCCAAACTGGCTCTCTTTCTAATATCTTACAATTCCCCTTCCAACATCTAAATTGTCTTGGGCAGGAAAAAATGTTTTGCCCTAACCTTTTGTTGGCTCTGCCAGAATTTGATTTTAGGCATTGTTTTAAAGTTGTTTGAAGGGGTCTTTTCAAAGAGTTTGTCTAATTCCTCTATGCTACCATCTTGGCTCTACCTGTGACCTGTAGGGCACATTCTTAAATATGTAATATCATTGATATACATTAACATAACTTTAAGGGAAAATAGAAGTAAGGTATCTGGAGGTGATGCTTCTATGATATCTAGGGAGAATGAAGGAACGCCCAATGTCTGTGAATATTAGGAGAGCCGCAGGAGGGTCAGATCTGTTTTGTTTAATATGAAATCCTGTACTCAAAAAGTTGACTTAATGTTTATATGCATGGTAAGTTTGTCCACCTGAGCTACTAACTAGAGTTTTGTGGGCTCAATATAATTCTTTGATAAGGCCAAATTTTGTTCATTATTTCATGACAATAGCAGTATAACAACTAGCATTACATAGCACCTATGATGTGTCAGGAATGGTACAAAATGCCTTACAAATTTTATCTCACTTGATCCTCACTGGGATCCTGGGAGGCAGGTATTATTAGTATCCCCATTTATAGTTGAGGAAACCGAGTCCAACCAAAGTTAAGTGATTTGCCCAAGGGCATACAGCTTGTTAGTATCCCATGCTGATTTTGAACTCAGATTTTTTTACTCTATACTTGGGTTTCTATTCATCGTGTCACTTACCTATGCAGAAGCACATATTAGAAGGAAGCTTCTAAGAGCAGGACCTAACTCAGTGCTAAAGGATATGTGGGCTTGAGAAGTATAAGATACGATGCATCCTCATAAGAATTTTATAATTGGAGTCACAAAAATAGAAGGCATAAAAGATTCATTCAATTAGTCGACAAGCATTTATTAAACAACATTTTGTGACTGGCACTGTGCTAAGCACTGGGGATACAAAGAAAAGTAAAAGAGCCATTGAGGAGCTCTGAATTTAATGAGGAGACAACAAGCAAATAAATCTGTACAAACAAGGTATAGACAGGATAAATAGGACATAATCCACAGAGGGAAGTCTCTAGAATTAAGAGGGATTGGGAAAGGCTTCCTGTGAAAGACAGGATTTTAACAAGGACTTGAAAGAGGTAAGTGTAGCCAGGAGACAGGGAAGAGAAGAAAGAGCATCCCATGCATGGGGAATGGTCAGTGAAATTGAGGGCTAACCCATGTAGAACTGACCACAAGGTAGTCTGCAGTTCATAGATAGGAGAGATCAAAATGCACTAAGATATTTAAGAAAGCTTCATGGGAGAGGGATCACTTAGATCAGTAGTCTCCAAAGTGAAAGAGTCAAGGCACTCTGAATGATTGTGGCACCCCTCCCCAATCCAAAGCAATCTTACCCTAAGGTATGTACTATTAACCCATCAGAAGATGCAATCAGTTACATACCTCTTCTTTGCAATAGTCATTCATGAGGCTCATCTCCAACACAACTACACACATCTACATTTTGCCCATTAGAGCTTACTATTTCCCTCCCAGCCTTATCCACAGCTGTAGACACTCTTTATTTTTCTTCTTCTGATCCAGGCATTGGGCCCTCAAGGCAACTGCTTAGGTGCCATTGGGGAAATAACCTCCACCTTGAATACTTATTAAAGGAAAATTGTGGACAGAAGTACATGATCAAAAAGTTTAGATACCACTTACATAGATACCCAGAAATAATGCAATCTTCTTTGGGGAATCAGGAAAAGCAAAGGCATGTAATTGTGAGTAAGTATAGAAATATAAAGAAAAACAAGCATATAAACCTAAAAGAGATAAAAAGTGTGTATTAGAGAGTAGAGGGAAACATGGCTACATATCAGAATGGAAAGAAATTTTGGAGGTACTTAAAAGTAAAGCAGATAACTTTGGACTTGAAATAAATGTCCTAAAGCCATTAAAAGTTCTTCGGCACTGAGGTGGCAGGATGAAAGTTTTGTTTTAGGAAGATTAATCTGGCAACCCTTCACAGAATGAATTAGAGGAGTAAGAGTCTGATAGAGGAAAGCAGAGCAAATGAAACAAACAACCACAAAAATGTAGCTTTTGGATTAATCTAGTCATGCAGTAGTAAGATAAAAAAAAAATTTGACTTTGCTTATAAACAAAGGGAACCTTGATAAGTTTCAAATTAATCATGTGCTCATAGGTGGAAAAATTGAAGTACCATGTAAGGATGTTTTTTTAGCTTTTGCTTAAAAGGTTTCGGTGACAGAGACTCAACTACCTGAGTAGGCACTCCATTTCACTTTTAGACACCACTAATTGTCAAAAAGTCTTCTTTCTTTTGAGCTAGGGAGGAGTAGTCATAATCACAAAGGAGCAGGTCCCTGCCTGTGTAAGGACAGGAGAGGGCAGTGACCAGAATTCTACATGGATCATGTGACATCGGAAGCACCAAAAAACCTAGAGGCTCTCAGATTGAGTTGTGAAAACATGTATGTGTCCTTTTCCTTTTTCT
>JAQQSZ010009734.1:0-12695 GCA_028646595.1 Phalanger gymnotis
AAAAAAGGTTTTACATGCAAGTAGGAAACAAGATACACAGGCAATGGGGCATAGAAATTTATCTTGCCCTACAAGAGAAGAAAGGAAAGGGGGATGAGAGGGGAGTGGGGTGACAGATGGGAGGGCTGACTGGTGAACAGGGCGACCAGAATAAATGCCATCTTGGAGTGGGCAGGAGGGTAGAAATGGGGAGAAAATTTGTAATTCAAACTCTTATGAAAATCAATGCTGAAAACTAAATATATTAAATAAATGAAATATATATATATAAAAATGATGAATGCACAAATGCTGTCTTGCTTGTTTGATTGACTGTTGAATGAAGTTCTATATCTTTGACAATTATTAAAGATTCTACAATACATCAAGAAAACCACAACAGTTACTACATTGAGTAGTCACAAAGCAAAACCAAAGACGTAATTGTACACATTAGTTGTTTTGATTTGAGATTAACTTGGAAAAGAGATGAGGCAGTATTTTCTATTATTTTATGAGACTTTTTCTGATTTTGGAGTGGCAATTAAAAAAAACACATAGTTACTCTGACTGCTGAATATGTTGAAATCTTCTCTCAGGATCAAGTAGTAGTACATGGTCTCCATTTTGTCAATGGACAATGTTTTTCTGACCCCTTAAGACTCAGGTAGAAAAAGACTAACAAAGGGTGTTAGGTCAGTCTAAATTAATGGATGAGAACAAGAGCTTAGTATATATTAAATTGAAATTAATTTTTTCCTCCTTATATAAAGTCTGACTTAAAAGAGAGTTGAAAGGATGAAAATTAAGTGACCAGATAACTTTTTATCTCACTTGCAAACTGTGCCATTAGTTATAAGGAAAAGATACAAGGACTGGGTTAGGATGTGTCAGTGAGCTAATACAGATTCATCCATACTACTAAGAGAAAATTTCATAGAACAAAAAGCCGTGCATTTACTGCTAATTTTTTTCATTTTTTGCAATTCATTCATAGCTTTGCCAGGGTAACCTGGAGGCCATTACCCTCAGAAACAAGTAGAACCCTGATGCTTTAGTATGTTCTCAATAATTAAATGTTTTATAAAAGCTTACATTTATAATACATTAATTCACAAGTTGTCTACAATTCCAGTGGGGTGGAAGTGGCCCTGAGTTCTTGCAAGCTACTCCTTCAGAACAAGTTCTGACAAGTTCTTCTGTGCTGGAAAGGATAGTTACCATCCTAGGGAGAGACTGTCTCCAATTGAAGGAACAGCCAACTGAATGTATGGAAGCACATCACCCAAAGGTGGCTATTACATTATTTGCCAATGGCAGCCCATTAAAACCTCTCAGGTCTGCAGTGACATTGGCAGAGTGGGGGAAAGGGGAGGAAGAAACACACCGTCTACCAACAACTGTTGGTACTTCAAATGTGATATTAGCATCCACTGACCACACTGACAACCTAAATGGACAACCCAAAGCATTTAATCTTTGCTTTGTTGCTATCAATTCAACTAGTGAACAAAAGGGAAGCTGCAGCTAAGAATAACAAGTAAATGAGTTGGATTCATTGCCCCTTCAATAGCAACAAGGAAAATTTATGGGATTGTTGGTCATCTTGGATAACAGAACTTATAATGAATATTCCCAAAAAACTGAAGCCAAATGTAGTTTTTATACCAATGTTTGTGGCAGATGAAGAGGCAGAGAAATTATATAATTTGTTGAATCCCTCCAAATTAATTAAATCAACACATACTTTTAAAAAAGAGGTTACATTCTGATCATCATGAAAATCTCTCCTCTTTTTTAAATGATACTTATACTTGATAGGATCTTGGGGAATTATTTTAAACTTTCCTTAAGGTGAAAATTAAAATGTCACTAGAAAATATAGTCTATATCAAGGAACTCTTGGTTTATTGGCCAGTTGATAAAATGAGGTTCCTTAATTAGCCTGTAACTCAAATGCATGCTTTGAATACTATATAACATTACTCTGCCTTGTGCTAGGCTTTGGAGGATATTCACTTAGTAATAAGACTTCACAAAATCCCAGATTGGGAAGATATCAGAGGCCATCTATTTCAACTTGTAAGCACCCTAAATCCCTTCTAAACTATTCTAATGAGGAAGGACCCACAACATGTTGAAAGCTACCATGAAAAAGTTGATAGTATAATGGAAATAGTATTAAGAAACTCTGCCTTCTACTCCTGCTTCTAAGGCGTATGAGTTATATGGCCATGGTCAAGTCATTTAACTTCTCTAAACTTTAGTAGAGAAGGTTGCACAATTCAGTGGAAAGACCACTGTGCTTGGAGTAAGGAGACCTGGGTTTAAATTTCAGCTCTGTTCCTTCCTAACTATATGACCTATCTCTCTGAGCTTGAGTTTCATTGCCTGTATATGACTAAGGCTTCTTCCAACCACAGATTAATTGCCATTGAAACTTTATGAGCCAAATATCTGTCTAAGAAACAAGCAGCTACCTAGAATTTCCCAGGGGCTTGTGACCTTGTGGTCTTCACCTTAGAGGGACTTTGAATTATAAGTAAAGAGAGCAGTGGAACCATGTAAGTCTGTTAGAAGATCAAGGCAGGCTTTCCTTGGAACTCCATTTAAAAGTAGAGTGATAACCAGAATTAGAGAATGGTAGAAGTGATTAGATTGGAATGTGAGAACAGTTAGCCAGAGTTAGTTGCTTACCAAAAACTAGCCAAGAGAAAAAAAGATGGTGACCTCAGGGCCTTGAGTTGAGAGAGGAATATATCTACCCACTTAATAATACCTCTCTTCTCTCCCTTCTGCACCATTACATCCTTCCAGGAAGAAGCCATTCTCCTCACCTATGCTTTTCTATTTGCCAGTTAATCGCTCCACTTTTTGGTTTTCTTTTATCACTCCTTGGCTACTACCAAAACTGCCAGCTCTGGGAAGGTTTTGTTTCCCTGTTTACTTTCGTTTCTATGCTATTTAAATTGCAGTTATAAAACTTGATGACCATGCACCGCGAGTCTGTGAAATCATAATGATAGATGGAAATGAAAGAAGTTAAAGCTCTTAAGAGGTAGGAAAAGTTTGTTTGTTTTCTCCAAAGTCTGAGTCTGAATCTGAGTCCGTTTTCACTTCCTGGCCATGTTCCCAGACAACTACTTGATCCTTGAGTTTTTCATGGGAGTATGACTGCTTATAGAGTAGAGAGTACTTTTTTTCAAGCTTGAGGGGCTGCACTATTGTTTTCAGAGCTATTTCTACACAGCAAGCTCTGCCACATCGGTGGTCCTCCTCCCCCAAGAACCACCAACCCAGGTCATGACTCAGATCTTAAGCAGGCTCTTCATTCCAGCTCTGATCCACCACTTAATTCCTCTCACTAGGTAGGCCTGGGGCCGGAAGCAACTTCAGCTGTAGTTCTGCAGCTGCATCACCTCTGCTGCTCCTGGGGCTGTGGCCAAACTGCAAACTCCTTTCACTCTGTCCCACTAACGTTCTCTATTGTCTTTGGTGTTTGTGGGTTGAGAAGTGTGGTAACTGCCACAGCTCATTCATTCAGGGTGCTATGGCCTCTTCCACCAGGCTCCAGGTCTGGTTGGTCCAGGTGCTGACCACGCTGGGCTCTGCTCTGCTCCACTCCCAGCTCCATGGGCAATAGACCTTACCCAGCGACCATCCAGGCTGTCCTGTGCTGGAACCCTGCTTCCCTCCGCTATTCCGTGGGTTCTGTAGTTGTAGTTCTAGAATTTGTTCAGAGCCATTGTTATAAGTGTTTGGAGGGTCCTTGTGGAGAACCCTAGGCAAGTCCCTGCTTTCCAGCCAGTATCTTGACTCTGCCCCCTGTTGGAATCTTTAATGTCCAGAAAGTTCTACATGAGTATCTTGTTAATAAGTCCCTGGTATACCCCTTCCTTTAACACCAGAGCTATGCAATTAATAAGGAATATGTACTAGGGACTCTGTCTCCTCCTTCTAAAGCCTGTGGCTTTTCCTGCATCTCAGAATGCCCAGATGGTTTAAGCATGAAGGACACAGTCTTCCCAACCATCAAAATAGGATAACTAATGAGAATGTAACATAATCTACTTGTGACAATTCCACAAGTTGGCATTTCTCATAAAAATGTTGTGACCATTTTCTCTTGTTTATGATTATATTTAACTATTCCTTGTTAGCAATGAAAGCTTAATTCCTCATGCCCAGTAGTGTGTAGTTGTCTTGAAGTGCAGCCAGCCTGTCAGAGAATGGAATGCAATCTAAAAATAAATTCTGGAGTAGGGCTTTCTGAGATCCATAAAACTCAAGAGTAATATGCTCTCTCTGATCTTCAAATTTCCCTTCTCTAGTAGAAATGGAGCCAAAATGGTGGAGAAAAGGCACCAACTCATCTGAGTTCTCTCCATAACCCCTTTCAACACCATCAAATAATATCATTAAACAATTCCTGGAGCAACAGAATCCACAAAACAACAAGGTTAAATAATTTTCCAGCCAAAGAAAACTTAGAAAGTCACCAGATGGTCCACACCACGGTAAGAATGGAGCACAGTCCAGCACAGACAGGCCCCAGCAAACCAGAAGGAGCTGGCATTGGGAGTCACTAAATCTGTACCAGGAGGATTGCTTCCAGAGCTCTCAGCCTACAGATGGTAAGGGGGTCTGACAACTGATCAGAAGGAGATTACAGGGGTCTATTTGTTGGCATTGGGGGCAGGACTCTGTTGCTCTGCCCATACTCATATCTGGGTCCTGGTCCTGGTTTGAACTCTGAAGAGCAGAAGCAGTAGCACACCAGAGCTTGCAGATATGGTAGAAGAGGGACCCTCATCATAGTTCCAGGGCAGAAAAGAGTGCTTGTGGTCACTCACAGACCAGAGCACAGGACAGGAGAATAGTAGCAACTTCTCTTTAGATCATACCAGTTGGAATAACTGAAAATTTATAGGTCCCCAGAATTACCTCTGAAAACAGCTACACAAAAATCTGGAATCTTGGGACAATGCACCCTCCACCCTGGAAACAGAGCCTCGCTTTAACAAAGAGTTAAAAGTCCAGAAATAGACTGAAAATGAGCAAACAACAGAAAATTTCTGAACACAGAAAGTCACTATGGTGAAAAAGAAGATCAAAACACACACTCAGAAGAAGATAATAAAGTGAAAACCCTTACATCCATAGCCCCTAAGAAAAAATATGAATTGGTCTTAGGCCGTGGAAGGGCTCAAAAAGGATTTTGAAAATCAAGTAAGAAAGGTAGAGGAAAAAATGGGAATAGAAATAAGAGTGATACAAGAAAATCATGACAAATGAGTCAACATTTTGGTAAGGGGACAAAAAAAATACTGAAGAAAATGACACCTTAAAAACAGACTAGGCCAAATGGTAAAAGAGATACAAAAATGAGGAGAAGAATATATTGAAAAGCAAAACTGGCCAGATGGAAAATAGGCATAAAAATTCAGTGAAGGAAAAAACTCCTTAAAAGGTAGAATTGACCAAATGGAAAAGAAGATACAAAAGCCTACTGAAGAAAATAATTCCCTAAATATTAGAATTGAGCAAATGGAAGTTAATGACTTTATGAGATATCAAGAAACAAAAAAATAAATACAGAAGAATGGAAAAATAGGAGATTATGTGAAATATCTCATTGGAAAAATAACTAACCTGGAAATAGATCCAAGAGAGATAATTTGAAATTTTTGAACTACCTGAAAGCCATGATCAAAAAATGAGCCTAGACATCATCTTTCAAGAAATTATCAAGGAAAACTGTCCTGATATTCTACACCAAAAATAGAAATTAAAGTAATCCACTGATTACTTCCTGAAAGAGACCCCAAAATGAAAACTCCCAGGTAAAGGAATAGCATAGTCAAATTCTAGAGCTCCCAGGTCAAGGAGAAAATATTGCAAACAGCCAGAAAGAAACGATTCAAGCATTATAGAGCCATCATCAGGAAAACACAAGATTTAGCTATTTAGAGACTGGAAAGCTTGGAATATGATATTCTGGAGGGAAAAGATGCTAGGATTACAACCAAGAATCATCTACCCAAAAAACTATGTATAATCCCTCGGGGGGTGGGGGTGGGGTGGGGGAAAATTGATATTCAATGAACTAGAGGAATTTCAAGCATTCTTAATGAAAAGATCAGAGTTAAATAGAAAATTTGACTTTCAAATACAATATTCAAGGTAAACAGGAAAGAGAAATCATAAGGGACTTAATAAGGTTAAACTGTTTATATTCGTACATGGGAGGATGATACTTGTAACTCATAAGAACTTTATCACTATTAGGGTAGTTAGAAGGAGTATATATAGACAGAGAGCATAGATCTGAGTTGAATATGAAGAGATGATATCTAAAAATATAAAATTAAGGGGTGAGAGAAGAATGCACTGAGAGAAAAGTAAAGGTGAAATAGGACAAATTATCTCACATAAAAGAGGCAAGAAAAGGCTTTTACAGTGGAGGGAAAGTTGGGGGAGGTGGTATGGAGTGGGTGAACCTTATTCTCATCAGAATTGGCTCAGAGACATAATAATATACATACTCAATTGGGTATAGAAATCTGTCTTATCCTGTAGGAAATAAGGAGAATGGAAGGGGGGGGTGATTGAAGGGAAGGCACAGGGGTAGAAAGAAGCAAAACACTTATGAGGAGGAACAGGGTGACAGGAGAGAGAGTGTAGAATAAACAGAGGGAGAAATAGGATGGAGGGAAATACAGTTAGCAATCATAATTTTGGAAAACAATTTTAGAAGCAAGTTTCTCTGATAAAGGCCTCATATCTCAAACTTATGGAAAACTGAGTTAAATTTATAAAAATGATAGCCATTCCCCAATTGACAAACAATCAAAAGATATGAACAGTTTAGAGACGAAATAATCAAAGCTATCTATGGGCATATGAAAAAATGCTCTAAATCACAATTGCTTAGAGAAATTCAAATTAAAACAATTCTTAGGGACTACTTTATATCTATTAGATTGGGTGATAAGTTACAAAAGCAAAATGATAAATGTTGGAGGGGTTATGGGAAAATTGAGACACTAAATGCACTATTGTGACCTGGTTCAACCACTCTGTAAAACAATTTTGAACTATGCCCAAAGGGCTACAAAACCATGAGTACCCTTTAACCTAGAAATACTCCTACTAGGTCTGTATCCATAAAGAGATAAAAATCAAAAACATAAAGGACCCACATGTACAAAAATGTTTATAGCAGTTCTTTTTGTGGTGGCAAAACATTGGAAATTGAGAAGATGCCCATCAACTGGGGAATGGCTGAACAAATTGTGGCATGTATTGTGATGGAATATTATTTTTCTGTGAGAAATGATGAACAGAATGCTCTCAGAAAAACCTGAACTTAAAGAAGCTGATAAAATGAAAAGTAACAGCAGTATTGTAAGATGATCAGCTATAAATGACTTAGCTATTCTCAGCAATATAATAATTGAGGACAGCTCTGAAGGACTTGTGATGAAAAAATGCTCTCCATCCCCAGAGAAAGAACTGGTGGTGTCTGTACACATATTGAAGCATATTTTTTTTCTTTATTTTTGTTTGAGTTTTTTTGCCTATGTTTTCTTTCACAACATGACTAATATGGAAATACATTTTACCTGACTACACATGTGTAATCTATATTAAATTGCTTGCCTTTTCAATGAGGGGCATTGGGAGGGAGTAAAGGAGAGAATTTGGAGCTCACAGTTTTAAAACTGAATGTTAAAAATTGTACTTTCATGTAATTGGGGGAGAATAAAATACTAAATCAACAAAAAGAAATTCTCCTTCTCCTAATACTTGGTCTCTTTTCTGGAAATTTCTGTCTGGATTCTCATATACTGGAAGCTTTTGCACTGCTTAATTCTTGACATTCCCCTGCTTATGATGTCAGATATGGTTAACTTTTTCAGACACACCTATTATAGGCTGTAGTCAATCCCCATAAAATTTGGGGTTCTAATCCATCTCAGAGATATGCCCTGATGGTTGAAGGAAGAGGGACCTAGTGGGATGACCCTCTCATTAATCTAGGTGTGACAAAACTTGGTATAATCCATATATACCAAGTCCACAGGGCAACCATTCCCAGTAACATTATGATACTTTCTTTACTGCTATAAGTAAAACAACATCATGCCTACAATCCCATTCCACTTGTAGCTAGTGGAAGGGAACATTGTGTGGGATAAAGGGGAAAAGTGTAAGAACTTGAGCTAAATAAAGGAAGGAATTATTGAGGTAGTTTATAAGACTTTAGAACTATGAAGAAGGTCCAACACTGAATTTTGTGATGAAAAATTGTGGAGGACTTCGGAGGATATTGAAGAAGGGCTCAAACAGAGAAGGGATGAATTTGGAAGACAACAACTCAATATGAGGTATAAAAATATTAAGGAGAAGGACTTTGGGGGCAGTGAGAAAAGAGATGAAAGCTCTCAGAAGAAAGAGAAGGAACTTGAGTTAAAAAGGAGAGGAAAATATGAGGAAAAGTTATTTGGTAAGCGAAATAAGAAAACCTAAGTAAAATAAACAGTGTGACTAAGCAAGACAATAGTGAAACAAGGGATAGCAAGGTAGGCATAGGTGTTAAGAGATGCTAAGACTATCAAGGCATGGACCTTCTGGGAACATGCTCAAGGTGTTAATGAAATGCTAAATATAAGGAGATCTGAGACTGTAAACACCCTTAAGCAATTATGCATACTTTTTTCGAACCCAAAATATAAAAGCTGATTATCTCGTTCTATCAAGTGTGGGGAGTGGGAAAAAAGGATCTATAATAACTTCAAATGAGTGAGTGATATTTGTGTTTTTGCCACAATCAAGTAACTCCCACAAATGCTTAAAGTGCAAAATGCTTTCCATCCTAGGAGGATACATGAAGGAGTTTAAGGAACACTTTTCTATATTCCAAGTTGTTAAGAACAAGGAAATGCTCAAAAAAATGGAAAGATGGCTTCAGAAAGAAGAACAAGGAAATATAAAAAGAATCTGAAGAAATAGAGGTGAATCCTGACCTATATCGGTAATTGGAAGGTAGAAGACTGTCAGACAGTGGGAGAAAGAAATAGCAGGACTACTGAATGGGAAACTAAGAAATTTCAGACTCTTCCCAAAGAAAAGGAAGCACGATTCTCTCAGGGGGAAGTAGTTATTGATACTCTAAGGAATGGTAAATGATTGAATTAAGGAATGAAAATTCATTCAGCGCCAAGCACTGTGTTAAAATATGGGGATACAAATACAAAAAGCAAAGCAGATACTGCCCAAAGGAGTTTACATTCTATAAGGAGAGCTAGCACACACAAGGGAATAGATCTACTGGTGCTGTCAGAGGAGATACAAGTCAGTGCGGATCAGAGGATTCAGAGATGACTAATGGTAGTTGTTGACTTCTACTTAGGGGTACTGAGGCAGTTATTTGTTGAATCATTTATAACAGCAATACCCAGGTTGCTGTCTTCCTGGGGCTTATATCCAAGATGCGACAGAGAACCTATCAAAACAAGATATCAAAAGCAATAAATATTATCTTTCTATTTTTAGTAATTTGCGTGGATGCAAATTGTATTTCCAGAAAGAATCCATTAAACATTGCTAAAGATTTCAGAATATCAGGAAAAAAGCTGAAGACTTTAGGGGCATTGGTGGTATTTAATTTGCCTGTTGAAAGGAAGGGATTCTCTCTCTCTCTCTCTCTCTCCATCCCTCTCTCTCTCTCTCTCTCTCTCTCTCTCTCTCTCTCTCTCTCTCTCACACACACACACACACACACACACACACACACACACACACACAGATTTTGGAAGTAAACAGTAGGTACAGAATGTGATATCTTAGAATGGGATTTGGAATTCTGCTCCATGATTACAAATAAAGGCCTCCTGGTCAGGATGAGTGTACCCAACATATTTGATTGTAGTCTTTCAAATCTAATTAAACGGACTTTAAAATGAAAAGGAAGAGGAAGGAAAAAAATACCTATGTGCATTCCATTGAACATATGGTGCCATAAAGCATAAATACAGTCAATAAAAATCTATTAAACTTCAGCAATCTTCAACCACTGTGCTAAACACTGGGTCTACCAAAAAGGAGGAATAAAAGTTAAGACATGCAGGGAAGGAGGAAAAGAATAAGAATTTATTAAGCACCTCCTATGTGCCAGGAAATTTACAAATATTATCTCATTCAATTTTCATTCACCATCACCAGGTAGGTACAGTTGTTATCCCCATTTTCCAATTGAGGGAATTTAGGCAAACATAGATTAAGTGACTTGACCACAGTCACAGCACAAGTTAGTGTCTGAGGCCATATTTGAACTCAAGACTTCCTGACTTCCAACTCTCTATCCACTGAGCCACCAAGCAGCCTCTAGAATAATAAGTTCTTAAGAAACCCCAATAAAAGAGTAAGTAATAATAATGCTCTACCTCAAAGTCTATGAATAATTTTATAAAGTATAGATGGCAAGCAAAATGAACTAGCTATCATAACACAAAGAGGAAAATTTCACTTCATAGGTAATACTAAGGTTTAGCAGGAATATGAAGCTAGAAAGATATACTTTATTCAAAGACAAGTTGAAAAGAAGCATAGCATTATATAGTAAGAAGATATTCATGTGAGGAAACCCAAGAATCATAGAGGAGAGCAACTTTTTAAGTATTAAGAGGCAGAATCAAATGTGATTTTGTCATTAGAGAATAATATAGACCACTTGGACATAAAGAGGCTGTTAGATGAAGAATTCAGGACAACTGGTTACAAGCATGGCACAGAGTCAGCAAAATAGCTATTGGAGACTTCAATTATGTAGACATTTGTTGGAGCTCTCTCATAGCCAAGAGTACAGGAAATGTGAAGAGAGAGTATAAACAGGCTGCAGGATAAAACCATTGATGGTTCACATGAAAAGAAGCATAAAATATGTTGTTAAGAATATATATGTAATCAACAGTGTGCTGGAGGCATCTTGAACTGGCTCTTGAAAACCAACCGTTAAATTTTCAGTTTGAGCAGTTATGTCTTGGAAATTATCAAAGGCTACAAATTAAGGAATGATTTTTTATTGATTGTTTAGTCTTAGAGAAGTGATGGAGAAAATGTTAATAGTGCAAATTAAACAGGTTTCCTATAAGTGTGTATGTATTTCTCCAGAAATCCAGTTGTTTAACATTTACTATCACCCCCATCAAAAAAAAAACCAGCTAAGAAAGGACATGATCCAGTCTTGTACAAAGAGTGAATAATAATAGTTTGACACTGCAAGTGTTAAAAAACAATAGAAGAGTTTCAAAAAGTTCTGCAAGAAGCTGTGGATTTCTAAAGGAGACCTTACAGAAAAATATAAACAGGGAGAAATTATGTATTGTCTGTGATTGTGCCGATGGAAGGAAGAACCACATCAATAAGATCATGTTTTCAATGAAATATGGTGGAAAACTGTCAGGTGATTATGCACCTGGGTACAGGCAAGACAACATTTTTGACCAACATTGATTATGTACTATGTGAAGAACACCGGGGACATTCTGGGGATAACAGAATGCATATAACATAACTCAGCCACATGGAGTTTACGATCTCGCAGAGGTAGATGTATCTAATACAAGAATTATAAGATGATATGTACATATATATGCAGTGAATGGGATTCAAATAAATTAATAACCAGTTCTCCACTGAACTGAGCCAAGGTACCACCCCCACTGCTGACATGGTCAGTGCAGGCCCTGCCTCTGCAAACAACTGGTTTTCCAAACTCAACCTAAAATTAGGAACTGGTTCTACCAAACCAGGGCAAACTGTCTGAATCCCACCACTGTATATAAGCATGTATATGTGTGTATGTATGTATATATATATATATATATGATATGTTACATATATATATGTACATATATATACATATATATGTACATGAAATGACATAAGTTCATAAGAAAAGTGTAAGATACCATGTGACACTTGGGGAAGAAATCATGTTTCCTAACAAGGGATTGTGAAAGAGTTGGTATTTGAGCAAATTTCTGTAAGGTGGGGGTTTCAATAGTTAGATAAGGAAAAATGGATATTCAACATGTATGTAACAATATGAACAAAACATCATAGAAAAAGCCTTTTAATTTAAACCAAAAATGAATTTCTTATGAATGGTTGCATAAAGGACATCATCAAGGATGGATATTAATTGGATTTGGCTATAGTTTAGAGCTTACCATAGCTAGATGGTGCAGTGGATAGAGTTCTTGGCCTGGTTCCTGAGTTCAAATCTGGCCTCAGATACCTACTAACTCTGTGACCCTAGAGAAGTCATTTAATCTTATTTGCCTTAGTTTCCTCAACTGTAAAATGAGCTGGAGAAGGAAATGGCAAACCATTCCAGTATCTCTTCCAAGAAAGCCCCTAATGGCGTGATGAAGTCAGACATCACTAAAAACAATGCAAAAACAGCAACAATAGACATGAAAACCAATTTGGGATAGGCAGAGAGTCTAGAATGGAATCAAAGTGTAAAGAGGCTTGAATGCCATGCTAAGGAGTTTGTTTTTGAAAAGTGAAAAAATTTTCTTTTTTTCTGTATATTTATTTAATATTTTAGTTTGCAACATTGATTTCCACAAGATTTTGAGTTACAAATTTTCTTGCCATTTCTACCCTCCCCCCCCCGTATTCCAAGATGGCATATTTTCTGATTG